>VXBL01000458.1:2697679-2719473 GCA_013400195.1 Aramus guarauna | reverse complement strand
TTTCGGTCCTTTTTTTAACCAGAGATTCAATATAGTAGATATTTTATAACTCCAGATATCAGCTATGCCAGATATTATGCCTTCTACTCTCGGGAAATAACTTCACATGAATAAATTTCATTAAAAGACAATCAACTGCTGTATAAGTGATAGCCAAAGCCTTATACAATCTCTTACCTGGGTGAGGGAGGTGGGCAGGATGTCTCAATCACTTGAGTCTTCTTAGCATCTAAACTCTGGAATTCTGCTATCAGGGCTTCAAGATCCTCCTGAAAATAAAAAGCCAGGCATCAGTTCCTTGACACGCACAGAGCCACCTGCACACCACGTGAAACCAGCACTCACCCTCATGACATCCCTTTTTTTAAAAAAATCATTTAAGTTCCCTTTGTTCAACTACAAGAAACGGATGCTGAATAATTCCACATAGGCTTTAAATATTAGTCTCCCGTAAAACTCTCACAAGTTGCTCAGAAGAGTCCTAAAAGGATGATATTTAAAGTGCATTTAGTGCACACCTGCTATTCCTGCAGCAGAAACACTGCAGAAATCCACAAGTAAATACAAATCATTTAAGCCCTAACCAAAATGATGAGCAACTATATGCTACAATCGAGCTAGTCCTCCTCTTTGTCTGCAATGGAAAAATGCCTAAACGGAACTGGAAACTCTTTCCTATTCTCAGTTCATACTTTAGCTGGAGAGAAACCTGCACCTATTTTTATTCCCTTTCAACTTCTGTCAATTAAAATCTGCCTCCAAACTGCCGATACACCGAGTTGCAAGGGCAGAAGCAGGATTGCAGCTAGGGGGAGTTTCTGATCCATGCTCTCTCCTACAACCCCCATTGCTCACCAGCTCCCTTGAGTTAGCCTTTCCGAAACTGTGGTCAAAGCAGAGATGTCCAAAATCTGGGGATTTTGCCTCTGCAGCATCAGCTCTCCCTGCAGCTAGTATGCGTGGACACTTCCGTGTCTTAAGTTTTGCATTATGCTGGTAACATCACGTTTTGACTGGGGAAAGGTAGTTGTTTTGAAGCCTAAATACAAGCACCTATTCTAGGAGTGAGAGAAACAAACATTTTCATTTGCTTGTAAGACCCGAAGGATGGGGGTGATGGAAGGCAAGAAGGGACCCTTAAATTGCATTTTCTTGTCCTCCTTGTACATCTTCTGTCACACGCTACACCCAGCTTGTCAGCAATATGGCAAAGTCTTCCTGGTAGGGGTTTTCTTTTCACCCCTTTTCCCCTGTTCCGAGTGCCCTCGCACACAGGCGCTAAGAGCTCCGCAGCCCTTAGCCACACGCTGACCCGCAGGCCTGTGCAGAAATACCGCTTTTTCAACAGGACTGCCCTAACACTAACCCTAAAAGTTTCACGCGATGTGCAAACCCCTCGGCCCGCACACCTGGTATCCCACTGATGGCCTGCGGGCACCCAAGGGGCTTAGCCAAGTCACTGCCGCCTGCGTTTGGATAAACTTCTTTATTTTCAACTTGAAAACCCCCTGTGTCCAGCCCGCTCCTCCGGCCTCCCCGTGCCTCCAACAACAGCTTTCCCTCCCCGACACCCACCGAGGGGCCCAAGGAAGCGCCGCAACGCCCCGACGGAGGCCCAGGCCCCGCGGGACGGAGCTACGGGAACCCCCCGCTCCCGCCCCTCACCTCCTCCTTCTTGGCTCTGCGGGACACCTTCCTCTCCATCTTCGCGGCCGTCTTCTCGGCCCCCTTTCCCTTCTTCTCCCGCTTCCCCTTCTTCCCCATGGCTGAAAGGCCGGGCTAGGCCGCGCGAGGAGCACCGCGCTCGCCACGCCGCGCTGGCCGCCCCGGGCGTACCACGACTCGGGCAGCGGCGCCCGCTTCGGCCCGGCGCTTCCAGGCCGCGACCCGCCTCCTGCCCGAGCGGCGTGGCCGCGGGGGCCCTCTGCAGGCACGGCGGACTCGGCGCAGCCCGCATCGGCCCGCAGCATTCCCTCCCGCGGCTCTTCAGCTCCGAGCGGGGGCTGAGAGAGTGCTGCGGGCAGGGGCTGCGCTGGCCCGGCCCCGTGAGCCCCGCCGGGCCGAGGAGAGGCCTTACCGCGACTCCACGCACCGCCTGTCACCGGCCCTGGGAGTTCAGACCCCCTTTGGACTCATAGTCCCATTCATTCCTGCCCTGAGGAGACCGTTGAACCCACAAAATGGCCCCCTCCCCTCACACAAAATGGCCCCTCCCAGGGAAGTGAGGGGCCATGGGGTTGCCCAAAGACCTAGCCAGGCCTGGTGCGGGGCGGGAGGCTCTGCGCAGAAATAAAAATGAACTGTGGGTTGAAAACTTTGGGGATTGGGGGGCTGCACAAGTGCTTTCAGATACAAAGGTCTGGAAATGGGGTTTATCCAGGCTGGTATCAGAGACCTGGGGTGTTGGAGAGCTGAAGGAAATGCTGGGCACTGCAAGGGGATGCTGGGCAGCTTTTTTCCCTTGATGGTGGGGAAGGAATAAGAGTGATTTGGCCTTTTGCGTGGTGTTTCACATGGATGCTGAGCCCAAGTAAAATTTCTGGGAAAATGCCATCTTTGAACATAGAACTAGCATGTACACTGTAAATATGAGTTCAAGCACATCTTTGAGCTGTGAGTTTCTTTTCATCCCTCTGCGCTTCAGAATTGCTTTTGTAATTGCTTCTCACTCCTGGAGAAGGAGTACAATCATACTCTTCACTGAATTCCCATAAAAACCTGCGTTACCTGGAAGCAGGGTGATTTTCATCAGTATCCAACCTACCATCTACCCCAAAACCAGCAAGGATATCCACTGAAGGTGCAGCTCAATGCCCGCCAAGTTAACCCAAACATCCAGTGCGTGCCATGGAAATTGCAGGATGGATCCTCAGCTTTGAACGTCTGCCTACACTTGAACCTCAGATCTTGGAAACAAAGCCCCAAAGCACAAAGAGAAGAGTTGGGAAAATATTTTGAGGTTGCAGACAACGTACATCCCGACCAGTGTTTTGCTTGGTCGTTCTGAAAACATTGTGGTTACAACTAAAGCTGCAGCGTGTCAATATTTATGTGCAGGAAGTGAACAGAAAGCTACAGAGAGACCGGGTCAAGTGAATGGGGAAGTTTCTCAGCCAACATAAGATGCAGGAGCTCTGCTGAGTTCCCTGGCACTGCACGCAGACTAGGAAGTCTCCCTGCTGCTTCTTGGTCTTTAACCTCAAAAAAGACACCGGTGTGTGAAAACGCATCCTCTCCTGTGGTCTACAGGAGTTTGGTCACCAAATGCTCTGGGGCCATATCTTCTTCTAACTCTTTTTAGGGGAAATTTAAAATTCAAAAGGCTGCTTCTTTGTGAAACTGGGCCTTGAAGTCCTCACCAGGCATTGGTTTCCTGTGGAAGCAAGGAGTCTCTCACCTCCTGTACACTCTGCTCCACCTGCCCCCATTTGCATGGGCTTCTTTGGTGCTGCATCATTCAGGTTTATTCCCATAACTGAGTGTGCAGAGATCCTCCGCTCTGTAAGCTCAAATTGCATTCTCAAAACTTTATTTTTCGTATTTCCAAGTGTGGTTTCAGATGTTCGGGGTCATTTGGAGCTAACCACCATGTGGGGAACTGCGTGGGGTAGAACATTCTTGGTGTGAGTTCTCTGATCTCTTGAACTATATAGTCTAGTTTCTCATGGTTTATGTGAAAAAAGAGGATAAAAGGACAAAGGAAACTTTGCACTGCACTTTGAAAATACAAAGCACAATATAAGCATGAAACAGGGCAGGAACTTCTCAGGGATAAATGTACCCCTGCTCCATCATGGTGTAGATAGAAATGCTGCTGTAGCAATGACGGTAACTGTTAAGAGATGCCTCTTCCTTGAGAGGGCACCTTGATGGACACCTTGACTCTACAGATGAAACTAAAGATTGTGCCGTGAGAGCACTAATACCCCAAAACATGAATTGAATACTCCAAAGGTGACTTCGGTGAGCTCTTTTCACAGGCTTCCCATCACCCTGAATGGGAAAGGCCGCTCCTCATTCCCACACGGCATGCACGGATGTACTCCTACACGCTCACACAAACATCTTCACCCAGCTGGCAGACAGATGTGCGGTCCCAAACACGGCCGAGTTCAGGCACACGCACGCATGCTCCCACGCACAGACGTCCTCATACTCTCATTTCTGTTATATCTCAGTTTTTTTTTTCCACTTTGTTTTGAGTAACATAGCATAAGCTCAACTTTGCCTGTGTTTGCACATTTCATTCTACTGCTCTGAAGTTGTCCTGTGCTGTTATATCTGGCAGCCCGTCTCCAGTTCTGACCTATACAAAGAGCACGTGGTTTTACTTTGTTATTTTTTTATAGTCTGGAATATGCTCATTCAACAGGATGGTAAATCCAGCTGTATCAGCAAAGTAAAGAATAACAGGCATGAAAGCTTCAGAAAAGACTCAAAAGCTTTTTCCCACAAGTCTTCTTTGTGCTCTAACACTTGATTTATTTTTCCCTCGTTAATGCTTTCTGAAGCCAGTAGCAAGGAAGGAATTAATGGCACAGATTAAGCGGGAGGACATGCTGACAGCACAGTAACTAAATCAACCAAAAATGCAACTGTAGAAAGAGCTGGTGTGTAGAGTATTCTGACACTGTCTATATAGGAAGATGAGAGTGAAGATAAGCCCTGCAAACAGAGACAACCGTGGGGCTGCTGAGCAGGGACCCCTTCAGCCATGCTGGTAGGATCCACTGCAGTGGGATTTTGCTGTAGGCCCTGCAGAGCAAGAGGAGAGCGCTGCAGGGGAGCACAAAACCATGCCGGCGTAACACCTGGGAATACTGGTGTTGGAGAAGATCGGCAGGCTCAGGGCTTGCCACACCTGCCGTGGCACATGTCAGGATGCCCAGGAAAAAATATTTTCTTTAACTGCTATGTGGTGTATAATTCATGCAGAAAAGCTTCACGTAGTGAGTCAAGAAACAGGACCCTCTGTCTCCTCCAGGCTCAGGCTGCAATTTTCCTTCTCCGCACATGTAAAATAGGGAAAAGAAGACCACAAAAAATATAACCCCTCAGGATCTAGTGACAGTGTTTCAAAGTCATTCGTCTCCAAAAGCAAATACAACTGAGGGTCAAGGGCATGTCCATAACCAAGGCTGGCTTTAGAAGAAGTCCCTCATGTTGGAACATCTAGGGTTTTATCCTGGCCACGCTCACAGTCCGGCAGAGCCCCTGCTTATGTATGTAGCACCTGAAACTGGATTCAGACCAGACCGGTGGCTGCTGCGAATCAGCAACGGTATTTTGCTCCATTCAAGGCTCATTATAACCAGAAGCTGGTAATATCTCATGGCCATTCAGTTGGCTTCCTGAATTTTCTGTTTAGAAATTGATGCTTTAATATCTCTAAAACAGAGGAAGCAGAAGAAGGCAGAGGCTTCCTTGGAGGGAAGTACAAAGTGTGGCTTTATTCAGATACACATCCCAAGAGACGTCAATCTAAATCCATCAGCAAATTGTCACGCTTGAAGCCACAAGTTCTCAGAGAATCTGTGAAAGCCCTTACTTTTGCCATTCCAGTGGGACTTCATTGGATTTTCTGTATTTTTGAAAAGAAAACTGCAGAGAAAGAATTAAAAAGCAAGACAGAGCAGGAGAGTGGTTTAGAAAGTCACATTTCTGATCATTAATAATGGTGCAACAACATTACATGTTCTAGATGAGGATGTTAGAGCACTCTGGTGTTATAGCACTAATTATTAGCATCAGTACCAGTAACAATGAAGACAGCAGCTCCAGTTAATGTATGGAAAACACCTGCAGGTAAAAAAAACCCACAGACAAGGTGAAATAAGTTCTGACCTGGATCCACCACTGCTCTACAGCAAGTAAGTAAGAATGTCTCCACCACTGAACCAGAGCAAATGAGCATGCCTCTCCCCTCTCTGAGCTCTGGTTTTAAGTGCAGATGCTTCCATTTCAGGACCAAAATGAACAGCTAATGCCTAAAATAATAAGTTTGGTTTTACCATCAAACTGAGCCCCTCCACACCGTATTTCTGTACACGTGAAGCTTTCCCAGCCTGGCTGGGCTTGCTTCATTTTCAAGGAATTTACTCACAGTCAAAGTGTTAGGACAAGAAGCAGAGATACAGAGCAGGAAGCATTAACATGTATTTCCTGCTGCACGTTTCACTCTTCAGTATCACGCCAGGCTCATTTGTGCAAGATAGCTCTAAAGCTGAAAACAAGGACCTTTTGTACAAGCACCGGTTCTAGCCTTGAATAGAGGAGCCTTCTCAGGGTAGTAAAATAGCCAGCTCAGTGATAAGGCTGATCAGCATTTTAAGGGTGGTACTGGGAGTTATGTATACTTTCTGATTTGTGTAAAACAGCCGAAACTGCCTACAAGGGTGAGGAGTGAATGCCGATTGCTTTGTACTGCCAAGGGATCCTGTTCGTGGTGCAGGCACCTTCTCTTCCAGTGAGCAGCACAAGACGGCTAAATTATTTCAGCTGTTCACTGTGAACAGCTGCCACGTGAGAAAGGTCTGCCCCCACTGTTTGCTGAACATGTCTTTCCAATTTACCACCACGCTGATAAGCACCAAAATCCAGAAATTCTTTTCAAAGAAAGGTTTTGCTAACTTAATACAAGCAAAAGTGTGTACACACATACGTGAGTAAGCAAAGGAGGACAGGACTCCTGGAGGAACTAAGGCTTTCATGCTATTCAAGTCAGCCTCTGCAAACTTCCTCGTAGAACAGCCAAATTCTTCTGCACGTGTCACTGCCTTCTCTTGCTTGTCCTTTTCCAGACATCACGGATTGCTGCAGGGACTGGTCTTTGCCTCCACTATTTCATCAGAGCAGCTTTGATGGTGGTATTTCAAGTGTGCAGGGTGTCCACGGTGTCACTGAGCCATGGCAGCAGTATTTACCAGCCCAGCCTTGAAGCTGCTCCTGATTAAAATGCTCCAGCAGCTGCAGAGAAAATCTCTGTCCAGCTATTGTCATGTTTCCCTGTGACATTGGCCCCCATCAATCTGCTCGAGTCAGCGTGCCAGTTCCCAGAATGGCAATGAGAAAGCAGAAATCTTAGACTGCCTTTATGTCTGTCCCGGATCTTCATTAATTAGGCTAGTGAACCATTGATTAGGCTACCTAAGCTTCTTAATCTTCTCTGCGTAAGGCAGTAGGGTTCACAATATGAGGGATGGAGTCTGGCTGATACCAGCTGAAACTTTTTCCTTACCCGTCCTCAGGCTTGTTTTGCTCTATTCTCATTTTATTTATGGGCACGTTTAGATATTTTTCCACTCGTTTATGTACCAAGGTGATGCAGAGGCACTCCTCTTAAATGCCAGTGTCATTGCACAGGTCCATGGCTCACCTTGTCCTGGGGTCAGGGTTTTGTAGAGTGATTGGGTTCAGGTGCACAATTTGGGGCTCATCCCCGTTCACAGCACCCCAGGTATCTTTGAATCCACTTTGTTTCTAAAGAGAAGTATAAATAATTGGGTAAACCAAGTGGAAAAGAAGCGAGTAAAAGGAAACCCCAGAAAGCCTGGGGTGAGACATGAGTTCTGGACAGGAAAGGTCATATTACTCATAAGAGCAAAGGAGCCAAAAATACCTTAAAATCCCCTGCCCTTATATACACAACCATTTCCCCCCATTATTCAAATTCTAAGTCTGATGCAACCCAGACTGGGATGTAGTAAGACTTGCAATGCCTTTCATGTCCCACCAGATGTCAGCTCCTCTGCAGAGAAGGGCCCTGAGCTGGCTGCACCATGCTGCAAGAATTGCTGAGACGTTGCATCATCTGCGGAGGTGCAGAGCTCTTGCTAGTGGGAAATGGATAACCAAGCCCAGGGCAAAGAGAAAAGGAGCACAATGTACTCGAGTGAATGGAGCTTATTTAGGTGAAGAAATCCTCTGTACTTCAGTTTCTGTAGCTTTCACTGGTTCAGGGTGTACCTCTTCTTAAATCCTCAGGAATTAGGTGACAGAGAAAGTGGTTCCAGCGGGAATTCAGTATTAATCTGGTGGTTTTGCTTGACTAAAAACAAGTCCAAGCACATTTGTTTCACCCAGGGAGACTTAATTCTACCATGAGGTGCCTGAACACCCCACGCTTCGTTATTGAGATAGACCATCCCCGGAGCTGGAGCATGCAATGTGTTTGGAGGTGCTGCTTTCTCTTGGCTGCAAAAGATTGGCCACTGCATATGGTTATCAGTCCTGTTTTCCCTCAGTAGGCAGATACAAGTTCACTTAAAAATAATCAGTAACACCTAGCCAACACTCGGTTCCCATTACAAACCCCTTCATCACAGGATCTCAGAATATTTTAGAGGAGTGTTTTACTTTAATGGAGAAGGAATACTGGGGGAAATGCTGTCCCCAGTGACATGAAGGCAGGCTGTGGCAGAACAGTGTTTAGTATCTCGCCTGGCTTTTGTTGCAATCACCAGGCTAGATACAATGCTCTTTCAAGTGCTCTCAAGCACCAATTTTCCTCCCTCAGTTCCTAAGGGAGCACACCTACCTGGTCTTGGTGGCTCACCCAGCTTGCTCTCATGGCAGGTAGGGTGAGGAGGCTGGCTTATATATTAGCAGAGAATGGTTTAATTTAGACATTAGAGAAAACTTACTGACTGCCAGGCTAGTGAGACAGGAGAAGAGACTGTCTGAGGTGGCTGTGAAATTTCTGAAGACATGTCTAAGATCCTGTGAGGCCAGAGTCGGCCAAAGACGGTTGGAGCGAGTCAACCTGCCTTGTGGCAGGAGGGGATGTGGGTCACTTCTCACTGCTCTCCCATATCCCACTTTCACATTTTTTTACAGCTGAGGAAATAAAGGACAAGGACTGACACAGGGTTTGATTTTCACCTACCTCAGTCCTGATAAAAGTGACATTGATGAAATTAATTCTGGTTTACCTTCACAAAAAGCCACTGACCCTATCCTGATGGGTGATCAGGTTTTTCCACAAGTGACTGGCATTTGCTTTTCCTGGTAGTGCTGTGACAGCTGTTGGGATCAGATTATCTACTTACTGCCGTACCTGCTGCTGTCACCTTGATTTGACAAGGCTGTACCAGTCTCAGCAGTGCACTGTGGAGGGATGTGGTATGTTCTGCTCCAGTTCAGTCTGGTTTTGTTAGCCCCTCTGTAAAGATAGCTCCGTACATCCCTTATCATGCTCAACACTTACCCTCAGGAAATGATGACCCTGGCAAGATTCCTTGTGGTTTTGCAAAAGAAAAGAAAATATTTGTTCATTCTCAATGGCTTAAAAAGGTACACATGGATATTTTAACCACTCTGGTGAGCAGAAACGTTCTACAGCATTAGCCTTTAGGAGAAGGAGCTGCTGTAGTGGGGTCTGCACTTTGGCTTGGTTGCGTTGATTGTGGTGGGTATGAGAAACTGTGTGTGGAGCAGGAGATGCGTGCTCCGTGGCTGCAGTTATATTGAATTGCTTCTTTCTCACTCTTCCCTGTGAACCCCCAAAATCTCAGCAGACCCTGCAGGGATGGTTAGCAATTTTGGGACCATGAAATGTAGATAAAACTTTTCTTTTTTCCTTCCAGCAGAAGACTGTGTTTCATCTACAAAGCCCATCCCCTTATCACAATACTGTTCTCTTGCATTGAGTGTTTGGATAGATTCAAACTCCAGCAATTAGTATGATTTAGTTTTAAAAGATGACATCACATCCACTTCTGAACATGTTTCAGGGTGTTTTTACAGACGTGATATAATAGGTCGTTGTCCCGTATCTGTGTATGTATCACTGACTAATTTTTTAAAGAAAAGGTTGAATTTTAACCTCAAGCTGCAATCCCAGTGAAAATAATATCTGTTAACAGTTTTTCTATCACTGTAACATGTACTATTTTCTCTTGGAAATAACCATCAGGAAATAACCAGGTTTCCTGACCTGTGATGTCATTTCTCTTACTAGAAAAGAAAGACTCACACAGGAAAGCAAAAACCAGATCTTTTTCTATGCTGTTTGAATGGAAAGCACAGCTTTATGATAAAGCTAACCACGTGAAAAACAATCTGACACAGCACACATGATCCATTCTGCTGATGAAGCAGATGGGAATTAGGTCGCATTTGAAAACCAATATTTACTCAGATATCTGCTGCTTGCTCTGCAGCGCTGTCTGGCAAGGGTCAGGAGCATAAACTGGGTTTCTATGGTGGCTGTTGACACTCAGGCCAGCTTCACGCTTTCCCACAAGATAAAGTGTCACATTACAGGACCGAGGTGAGATGCAACCCAGCCGCACCAGGGTGGGAGCAGGATTGTGGCCGGGTCCGGTGGGCTGCAGGATGCCCATTCTGGTGCTATTCCTCCTGCCCAGGCCACCCGCACACCCGCCAGCAGCAGTGGTGGGTTCCGCTCCCGTGCAAAGGGCCAGCTCTGATTTAATACAATTGCTCTTCCCTGCTCTCCAGGTACAAAGCGAGAGACCAGGACAGGTGCCAGGAAGAGGAGGACAGGGATGTATTTGTGCAACGCCAGCTGCGGAAGCTGCCCGTTCCCCTCTGCTGTGGCACTGGAGGATGCCGGTCCACTAAAAAAGATAACGAGTATTTCAAGACACCATGTAATAAAGAAGCTGCACAGCTTACACAGGGCAGAGTCCTTCTGTACCACATGGCTGGCGTGAGACGTTCAGCGGAGAGGTCTGCCAGGAAGGTCATTTCTTCTGCACAGAGCTGTTAGCTCACACGAGCTGTATTACAGCTTTTTATCAGTGGGAATCGGTACGTATCAGACAAATGTGTAGCAAAGCGATCTGGCGATGCTCTGAACTGCAAAGCAGCTCCCAGGAGAGGCTGGCGGCTCTCCCCAGGCACAGACTTGCCTGGTGAAGGGCTCAGCTGGAGGCAGGCACAAGCTGGTGCTGGAGTTCCTCATTCCTACCAAATCCCTCACCTTTATCCACTGTACCTGGAGGCCAGTGGGGTTTGAGCAAGCTGGTGGTTATTTGTTGGGAGAGGCAGCGAGCTGAGCACTGCCTGCACCCCAGGCCATGAGGGGAACCTCACCAAACCCAGTTGGGGAAAATCCTTTAGCTCTGGGTGGTAACTCCATTGATCTAAAACCATGGGGAACTTCACCAAAATGGTACAGAGAGTTCAGGTTGGCCTTTGAGCAGCAGTATCCAGAGCCCTTCACTTTCCAAGGCGCCACAATCCAAATGGAAAGGTTGTGGCCCAATTCCTTCTGCCACCCCTTTGGGGTTACTTGTACAGGGGAGGATCGCCAGCTCCTCTGTCGGCCCCACCACCGAACCAGGTGGGAAGCTCTTCCCAAAGTACCTTTTGCTCTTTGATCTAATGTAGGATTGAGATCCCTTTTTCATTCCAGGTCAGTTTTCCTCTTTGTCTCCAGTTCCCCCTCTCTTCCCGAGCCCTAGTTCTGTCACACCCGGCTGGAGTTAACCAGCCTTGAGATTAATTTTGTCCTTAAATCTCCATGCTATTTTCTCAGAGATGGGTGGGAGAGGAGTTTCCCCCATGTCTGTGGTTTCTTTCCAGCACAGACTCTGAGCGGGTTTGACCCGCTGCGGGTTGCCGGTTGCAGCTCTCCATCCCAGCAGGGTTTTGGGGGCGAGGATGCAGCAGGTCAACGCTTGCGGCACTCGCGTCGATGCCTAGAGCAAACCACCCCAAAACACCAACACGGCACTCGCCCCACCATGATTTGCACCAGGATCAAGACTGGTGCCTGGGAGACTGTGGCACACAAAGAAGGGCGTGCAGCTCCACAGAAAGGCTGGAATTCATTTAATAAGGGTAAGGAAAATCAAATAAAAGCATCCCTCCCTGCATAACCCCCTGCATGAATCAACAGAGCTGGCTTCAGCATCCAAAAGCTCTCAGGCTGAAGCCTTTTTCCCAACGCCCAGGTGAGAACAGGCCACAACAAGAAGGCGGTTAAATTACCTCTAGTTGCAGTAAAATGTGTTTCTGCTGGGGATCTTGTTCTTTAGCAAAACAGCCCGTTTCTGAGAAACAGTTACAGCTTTGCACTGAGCAGCCTGCTGGGTTGAGTATAAGGCTCTTTCCCTGCAAAAAAAGAGCCTCCTGCGAGGAAGGAAGCAGTTTGGGGGCAAAACGGGGCAGAGCTATGCCTCTGCGGGCGCTTTCCCACCCTGTAGGCTGCGGAATGGCTCCTGCTGTTTTCTTCTGCTGCCACGGCCCTCGGTAGGGTCTTGCATCAGACACCGAGGAGGCTGCAAGGCCACGGTCAGAATTAGGCGGGTATTAAAGTGGGTTTGCAGACTTGTTTTTCTGTCCTGAGAGCAGGGAAGAAATCCAGATGGTATTTGGCCCACACAGCAAGAAGAAAATCCTGTAGAGAGTATTTTGCAAGATTTTGGGGTTTATCTTGTTTGACTTGGGTGCAGGAGGTTCTCTCAAATTTGGTTTAATGAGTAAGACTGTTTAAAGCTGTTTAACCTTTGCTCAGCAGTGAGAGCACCTGCTCAGAAACTCCACAGGGAGAAAAAAAGGCAGACTATTTTTGCTTCACTTTTCGGCGTTTTAATTTAAAGTATTAATTTTAATTAAACATGGAAACTAAAAAAAAAAAAGCTAGTGAGGTTTGAGACTTCTAGACTAAATAATGCCAGGCTTCTGGCTTTTTCTAGAAAATATGAGAGAAAAGAAAGAAAACAAACATGAACAAATGCCAAAAGGAGTTTTCCATCCCCAAATATTGCTTCTAAAAAAAAAAAAAAAAGTGACCAGCAATAGTAATTTTTGGTTCCCCAGAGGGTCTGATGGGATTATTGTGCATTTAAATGGCTTTCTTCTAGGAACTGGCATTTTTATTTTGGTGTGGTTATTTTCTCTACCTGAGGAAGGGCTCTCCAATGAGCAGCTTGTCAGCCCAGACCTTTCTGTTCGGCTGCTTCCTCCGGTTCCTGCTCTCCCCCTGTGACCACGCTGTCTAGAGCCAAGGCTCATTTCTGCAGTAATTGCACAACCCAACGCGTCATGTGAGAGCTTAAACTCTTTACATTGCAGAAAGCCAGCACCTCTTTGAAAAGGCTATTTCAAGCAACTTTGTCAATCTGATTATTTTTTTTTTTTCCTAATGCAAACACAATGTTGGCAAATGGCTAAATACCATTTAGAGGGAGCAACGCTGCCGACAGACAGACAGACAGGCAGCAATAACAGTGTTAGGAGACTGGAGCTCCGCCTGGCACGAGCGTTCCCAGCCCTGCAAGTCCTCCGGTTCATCGGGACATCTGGGAAAAATCTTTTAAAGATCTGAACAACCAGCTGACTTCGAAGATGCAAGAAATAGCGGAACAGTGAAAAGGTGGTAATTCCCAGCATGTTGGGCAGCTTCTGGTCACCAGAACCTGTTGCCTTTGCGTCCCTGCGGCACACGGTGGCTTTTTCCTCAGTCCAGCCAGCTGTCCCCAGCAGTGCCCACGTCCCGGTGACTTGCGGGCAGTTTTCACGCCTGGCAGCGCCTGGCAGAGGGGCTGGGCAGGGTGGCCCGCCGGGTCTGGGCATCCCTTTCAGTCCTTGCAGTAATGTCTGCAAACTGAGCTCCTCCTCGCACGTCTTCGGCTGGCCAGATTTCCCCATGGCCACGCAACCGCTTCCCCAACTGTTGTTGATACAATCCCAAAATGTTCAGCTTGATTTTCTCAAGACTCGATGTAGAAAGATTATATGTACTGTTGTTTTTATTATCTATGTGCAATTGGTCTGCTGCCTTGTTTAATGAAAGCCGGGGCCAGCAGCAACTTCCAAGTCCTTGCAGGCCCAAATGTGTTCTGCCTATCCTTTATCACACGGAGATTTGCAGGGCTTTAGTCTCTATCGGCTGAGCAGGAGCTTCTCCACCCGCCCTTCTCCTGGCAGAGGTGACACATCCCCTCCAGACACTGCTTTGGTTTTTTTCCTTTAACTGTTCTGTTGTCTTTGCAGCAGGTACATAACATGCGCCGGCACCTCCACGCCGCTCGTTACACCACAAAACCTCCCGAATACCTGAGATGCCCAGACCTGATTTATGAGCTCTGCGAAGCCAAAGGCTAAGAGGGACGAGCTCTCCCCGGCTTGCAGCACGCAGCGGTTACACAAGGGAGAGCCCGTGATTTTCCCGGGCAAGTTAGAGCAGAAATGACCTCACTGAAATCCGGAGCCAGGCTCCTGGAGACGTTGACCAAATCAGCCAGAAAACTGGTCCAAAGTGGAGAACGCGCTGGTGTTCCCACTGCGTAGTTACGCTTTTAGGCTTTGTACAGGCATATTGCCACATCCTTAGAATTTGCTTATGGCACTTAGCGTGCACAAAGCTCTGCGCCTTTTATTTTCATTACTCATTTTTTGTGATAATACTGTTGACTGCTCTGGAGGCTACAAGATTCATAACTTGATGCCATTACAGACAGTACCTCATTTTCAGAAGTCTAGAGAGGTCTTTGACGATCCCCAGCTCAAAGCTTGCTTTGAGCTGCGCAAAGAGCCTGGCACAACGCGTAGGGCACGTTTAAAGACCTTCTACTGGTCTGCTTGGAGGCAGCCGTGGACAAACGCATCCTTACCCACCGAGGCTGCTTCCTAACCTGTGCATGTCCTTGCCGCTGCCGGCGGTGCGGTCTAGCTCTGAAGGACGCGGTGACAAGCGATGACAACCCATGCAGAGAAGCTGGGAGAGAAGGATAGGATCCTCAAGCTGGATCGTTTCAGTGCTTACTGCCCTGGCTGCAAAGGGGAGACAGGGAATCAGTTCCAAAAGGAGGTGCTGAGAAGAGCTCTTAATACAAAAAAAGAATTATTTTTCTTACGTAATCTGTCATCCTGCTTGTTTCCGTTGTCTCGGGCGCTGTCCCTCAGCCCGGCATCCTTCCTCTGCTCAGCGCCTTGCCAGCTCTGTCCAAACTGGGCTGCCGCTCGGCTCTTTGCCGGCCAACACCGCTGCCACGGCTCCTGGTGCACATGGTGGGGGATTGGATTGTGCTGAAAGGGCTTTCGGCTGACCCAAATCTGGGGACACGCTCCCCAAGGCACCTCTTTCACAAGACTAAAGCAATGGGTACAGTTTCTGCTCCAGCAAACCTTGATTGCAAGCTGACTTGTGGGGACAGGGTGCTGGCAGTGCTCTTCAGGTGAACACAAGGTGCCTTGCAGGGTGGCCCCAGAAGGACACTGTCTGAAGGACGAGTTAGTTAAATTAGGAAAGAGAGGCTTGGACAAGAGGAATTGTCTTCTCTTACTTCCCTGGTCTCTAATTCGATGTAGGGATTCAAATGGGGATTTATCTTTCTCGTCGTGCAGCTTGGATGACGAGCAGGGGAATTTCCAGCACTTCTTGCCCCACCTGATTCAGGCAGCACTTTTTAGCCGTTCTCAGCAGGTGGGCAAGACCATTCACAGCTGGGGAAACTGAGGCACGGCCAGGCACAGTGGTGGTTGGCTGGAGGAGAGCCCAGATTTCCAGGTCCCCCCCCGACTGCACCTCCGTCTCCTGTGTCGCCCGTCCCCAGTGGGGGGATGGCAGTCTGAGATAGCAGGGAGCTTGTGTTTTCAATAAATATGCAGAGGAAAAAAATCTTACCAGTATCTGTAATAAGCCCGCTGTTATATTTGGAGGTCAGGCCATCAGGGGGTTAGAGGCACACTTGGGTTAAAGTTCTACAACACCCACTCTTCTGTACGTCCTGTGCCACTGAGCTCTGAGACCTTACATAGGTCTCCAGCAAAATCAGGACAGACTGGCACATTCGGAAGAGACACCTTTATTTCGTGGCTTTTGTACAACAGGTGAAATAGTAGCAGCTCCTTTTAAAGAAAGAGACTTCCACGTGGAACTTCCATTGCTTCAATATGAAGGGGACAATTTTGTTGTTGGGTGTATTGTGCTGCAAGGAAGTTTGTCAACAGTAATTCTCCTTTTATTAAATTTCCTCATACCTGTATCTCGCTTTCGGTGGATTAATTTATCTGCCTCAGAGGATCCCTTTATTAGTTCTATCCACAACTCCTCCCTGGCTCCTTGCTTTCATTTATGTTTGCACCCTTGAAGCAGTTCCCAGCTCGCATCACACCCCACCCTCAGTGGCTTCTTCCCAACCCAAACACATCTAGTGTCTTTCATCTTCTGCAGAAATCTTCAAATAAACAGCTGCTTTATTGCTTTTTTCTGGGCTTGCCTCCAGTTTGCAGAGGCATTTCTACCTGCTGCTTCAAGGGCTCACCCTTCCTTGGTGGCAGACCCCCGCGCCGCTCAAACACACTCCTGGATTCAGGGAGAAAAATGTCATGGTTTTGGTTCGAGGCTGGAAAAACATCAGTCTCGCTGCCTGTGTGTCCTCCAGAAGGGCTGCGTTCCCACGCCTGCCCCCTCCCATCACCACTGCAGCCTCCAGCCGTCAGGACAGAAGACCAGCAGCCACAAGACCCAAGCTGGGGAGATGTGTCTAGACAGCTCGGTGCTGCCTGGGGACCGTGCTGGGTCCCCATGTGGCTCCCATGCAGCGAGCCCTTCCCAGGCAAAGCCCAGCACGAGGCTTCCTCCACCACCATGGGGCTGCTTCTGCCACCGTTGATGAATGGACGTTCATCCTCCGGGCACAAAGGCACGGCTGCTGCAGTGACACCAAAGGAAAGGACAACTGGGGGGAGCCAAGGGCCAACACACGGCCAAAGAACCGCGTTTCCAGCAACCACCAGCAGTGATCTTTCAGAGAAAACTCGTATGAAACACGAGGTCTGATGCCGCCCCAGGTTTGTCCGTCCAGCCGCGGACTCACAAAGATTTACTGCTCCTCGAGGCTGCACGGGGGCTGTTGCAGTTTATAACAAACCCCTTTGTCTGAGCTCTTTTTGAACTTTTATGCACACACAAAAGTTGTCTCAACAGCATCCCCTGATACTGAGCGCGTGATTAACGCTCCCGTGTGTGAAAAAACTCTTCCTGCCTCTGGTTCGGGCTGGCCGCCTGAGCGCTCGCCCGGTGCTCGTGCGACAGCAGGTCCAAGTCCTCTCCTGCTTCCCGTCCTGCAGCCCCAGGCCCCGGCGGGGTGACAGGACCAGGCACACGGAGTGACATTTCACAGCAGCATTGCGATTTTTCTTTTTCTTTCTCACTCCCTAACGCTCTTCTCATCTGCAGTTTTATTGCCCTGTCTGAGATCCCTCGTTGCAATCAACTTTCTATCTGATGAGCCTGAAAAATGCTTGTTCTCCAGGAGAATTTGCCACCCCGGTCCATCTCCTTTTCCAGATTGTGTGTGCTGGACTGGCCTGAACCAGGGGAAGATCCATGGGCGAGCTCTGCAGACCACCTCCCTCCACTATTTCCTGCTTTTGCCAGTGTTTTCACTCTCCCAAGCAATTATCACTGAAATGAATTCCTTCTTTCAAACCCCATGGGAAGCTCAGTGAGACCTGAGCCTGCTGAAAACCCAAAGACACAAAGTACTGGAAGCTCGGTGGTCGGCTGGGGACTGACCTCCCTGTACGAAAGCTGCGTGTTTCTCCTCAGGATGCTCTTCTCCATCTCTCTGCTCACTGCATCCTCTACAACAGCTTCTTGCAACTGGTCTGGGCTACTCCTGGAGCCTTTACCTGTACCGGCATCCCGTTTGCCACCTCCCACACCACGGGCATCGCTGCCGTGTTGTGCAGCGGGGTTGCACGCGTCTGCTGGTAGCACTTAAATCTGACCTGGGACCCTTTGCAGCTCTTGAAGGCCTCTGAATCCCACAGCTGGAGCTTTGCTCTAAAACACGATGCTTTATCTGGCAGCAATTCCTTGGGTTCGCTCCCTGTGAAGAAAGACTCCAGCACGGGAACTTCTCCAAGCACGCCTGTAGCGAACACGGATGCAAATAACTCATTTCATTCTGTGCTACTGCCTTATCTGTCTGCTGAAGCGCTTTGCGGCACAGCACGGGACCCACTGCGTCTCTGGCACGCTTCCTGCGGGCGTCACAGCCCTTCTCCTGCTCGTGCCGTCAGCGTCCCACTTCTGAGTGTGCTGTTCGCTTGGCTTATTGAGGTTTTATATTTAATTTGCCGGAGTTTATTCACTCCTCTGTTTTCCTTCTTTGGCCACAACTGTCACTTTTTGAATGATCTCTTTTAAATCGCTAATGGCACAGGCTATTCTGGTGTTTAGCCAGGTTGGCTTTTAGAGATGTTTTTCTTAGATTACTCTAATTCCTCCACTAAGAGGCTGTAATGCCGCATCGAAGAGCCTTTGTGCCCTTTGTTGCGCGCATTATCCTGGGAACTGCACTCTCATTTCTGCTCCTCTAACTTCTGCGGTGGCTGGGTCTGGTCTGACAAGGATGTTGGGCTTGAGCACGTAACGCTGCAGGTTCTCTCTTCCAGTGTTACTTTCTGAAACAGCCACAATGGTTGAGAGTTAATGAAGAATTGTCTCTTTCTTGTGAATTCTCTCATTGTTCGAGACATCGGTTGACTGTGGCACCTGAAATTCAGTGTGAAATTTGTGTACAACATCTATTCAGCCTCTGTAGGCATCGCTGAAGTCTCCCTTTACTACTGGGTTTTCTCTGCAGCCTTCCTAAGCTCTGTTAGCATTTCATGCCCATTTCTTCCTCTTGGGGTGTGTGTGTGTGTGTCAATGGAATAGTCTCAGCACCATCTTCTTTCAGAAGGAAAACTTCTGAGCTCTGCCATCTGCACACCCAAAAGTGCAAATCTTCGAGCATCCCCTCCCCTCCCACTCACCAAGAGCACCTCTCCAGCGCAGAAGGACTCGGGGAAGAGGGATTGGAGCAGAGAATTGCTTTCCCCCTGTAAAGTTTGATACCTTCCTGCTGATAGACATTTCTTTTGGCTGCAAGCTTCTACCAGCAGCATGAGCACCAGCTCTGTCATATAACCATGCAGATACACCCTAAGAATTGGGACATCTGTCTTCTGCTCCCACCTCTTGCCCAAAGCTCACCCACTTTCCTGTGCCCTTATTTTAACACATGCAAAACCAAAAATGGTAACTGGAATTTAAAAAGGAGGATGGTGATAGAGGGATGTCCAGTGAGATCTGGACAGACCAGAGAATTGGACTGAGAGGAACCAAATGAAATTCAACAGGGGCAAGTGCAGGGTCCTGTACCCAGAGAGGAATAACCCCAAGCACCAGGACAGGTTGGGGATGACCTGCTGGGAAGCAGCTCTGCAGAGAAGGACCTGGGAGTCCTGGTGGACAACAAGCTCTCCATGACCAGCACTGTGCCCTCATGGCCAAGGCAGCCAATGGTGTCCTGGGGTGCATGGAGAAGAGTGTGGCCGGCAGGTCAAGGGAGGTTCTCCTCCCTCTCTGCTCTGCCCTGGTGAGGCCACATCTGGAGTTGTGTGTCCAGTTCTGGGCTCCCCAGTTCAAGACAGACAGGGAACTACTGGGGAGAGTCCAGCAGAGGGCTGCGAGGATGGTGAGGGGACTGGAGCATCTCTGGTATGTGGAAAGGCTGAGAGAGCTGGGGCTGGTTAGTCTGGAGAAGAGAAGACTGAGAGGGGATCTGATCAACACTTATCAATATCTGAAGGGTGGGTGCCTAGAGGAAGGGGCCAGACTCTTCTCAGTGGTGCCCAGTGACAGGACAAGGGGCAACGGGCACAAACTGGAACACGGGAAGTTCCATCTCAATATGAGGAAAAGCTTCTTCACTCTGCGGGTGACCGAGCACTGGGACAGGCTGCCCAGAGAGGTTGTGGAGTCTCCTTCTCTGGTGAGACTCAAAACCCGCCGGGATGCGATCCTGTGCAACCTGCTCTGGGTGATCCTGCTTTGGCAGGGAGGTTGGACCAGATGATCTCCAGAGGTCCCTTCCAACCCCCACCAGCCTGGGATTCTGTGATTCTGTGAAGGGCTGCTGTCGTTGCTTTGCTGCGCTCCTAGACCTGTCTGCAAGAGGAACGAATGCCTGGAAACCCAGGGCTCGGGTGCTGGAGGATGTGGGATGAACAAAGCAACCTTTGGCAAAATAAAAGTTTTAGAGGCAAAAACCAGCAAACAGAGAGTTGTAATTCAGCTTTCTTTGTTAAAAAAACAGAACAAAACAACAACCCAAAACATAGAACAACCCAAACATTTAACAAATTTGTTAACCACAGACATAAAAGAATCAAGAAATACTAGAAAAAATACATTGCAGGACACATCTTGTTTTACAAGGCATTTTGATTAAGTTACTACTGGCTGACCAGCACTCGGTCAGTCGTGGAATAGCTGTGTTGACAGGAACACAAACGTAGTAAATAGACAGCGCTTACTGTAGAAGTATTAAGACTAAAAGATATTTACCCCTTAAAATAAATAGAATGTCATCTACAGCAACATTTAAATTAGTAAAATATTTTTAAAGCAACCAAATATAACAAAATTGTAAATCTGATCTAGATTTTCTTCTGTATGTTAAGATCCTTTTTTTCTGTGTTTCAAAAAAAAAAACCCAACAAAAATACAAACTTTAGAAGAAAGGTATCTCTGAAGTGTCAGATTATTCACTAGAAGTGACTTTCACCTTCCTTTTGTTCTGCGGGCCAGCACAAGGTCTGGGTGCCATTTAAAATTCTTCCTTTGCAAGGATTTAGGTGAGACACGGACCTCGCTCTGTCCCCTGAACAAATACGGATTTTTTTTTTCCCCTTCATGTGAAATTCATCCCAGCGCAGAAGACGCAGCCAGACCCTGCAGCACCACGTCCCGCCGGCTGGGATGCAGGAGAGCATCCAAGGACATGTAGAGCCCCTGCGCCGAGATGAACGTCACCCAACGGGAATAATCTAGATGTAGATAGAAAGTCTCTTTTAGGCCATTTAAAAATTAATTCAATATTTAAAAAAATATTTCTTTTTTTTTTTTTTTTTCCTCATTAACACTTCAACAGCTGGAGGAAGCAACACCCCTTCTCACGCAAGGAACAGGGGGCTAAAAGCAAAGAAATAATCCTCCGGACATCGGTTCCTTAGAGGCAACCTAACCCGAACCACATTTCCTACCACTACGTCTTGCAGGCAAGAGCATCTGCACCAAAGTGGGAACTCTTGGTTCCACCAAGCCCAGCAGCATCCCACGCACACGCGCACCCCCCCACCTCAGCTGCTAGTTCCAGTTCAGATGGTGTAAAATCAGAAGAAACTTCTCAAGTACGGGCAAAACCAACGTAAGGCTGACCAGCTGTAACTCCTCAAGAAGCCACCGAAATGAGTAGCTCCTTGAGCATCCCTCAACGCTGACGTCTCATAGGATGTCCTGGGATGGGCAACATCCCCGGCGGAGGTGCGGGAGCAGATTCCCATCACCGCGGGGAGCCGTTTGCCACAGTCCCTGGTCGGCAGCCAAGCACCGCTGGCTCCAGCCATGCCATGCCATGGCCGGAGATGCTCACTGGGCTCCCAGGGCCGGCACAAGGCTGCTATTCAGTCCGAAGGGATCCGCCGAGGCCACGGTACCGGCCAGCAGACCTCAGCACGAGCCCTTGTGGGGGGTACCGGAGCCGTCTCGCCCCTGGGCTGCCCTTTCCCAAGCTCCCATCGGAAGTTTTGTTCCAGCCCTCTCTCAATGGCCAACGTCACCTTCCCCTTTGCTCTCATTAGAAATGGACTTGCACAACCGGTTGATGGAAAAGTTGGTGTCCCACAAGAATAGCCCCAAACAGCCAGACTGTTGCATAATGACAACATTCGGCTGTTCCCTTTTTTTTTTTTTTTAATTTTATTTATTTTTTTATTAAAATAGCCTCAGCTGAAGGCACGGGTACCTTCCCGGACTGAGAGGA
>VXBL01000458.1:2626228-2697660 GCA_013400195.1 Aramus guarauna | reverse complement strand
CCGGACTGAGAGGAAACCTTCCCTGCGATTCCCTGCAGCTGGACCAAGACTCTGCCACTGCAAACATCTCTCTGTGGCTGGGAGGTCGGGGAAGAGGAGCCCATGGAGGACCCCAATTTAGTCCCCTGCCTGAGCCGCCCGCAAGGAGAGGGCTCGGAGAACAACAAAGCCTCTTCTTATGAGTTTCAATCCAGTTGAAGGGTCTTTAAAGTTTGTTCAACAGTGACAGAGTCCCTTTGAACTTAGCATCCACAGAAGGTGCCATTAAAAACAAAAGCACGTTTACCAGAACACGGTATCTGAGATGGAAAACACCACAAATACTGCAGGAAGTTAAAAAAAAAAAAAAGGAAAAGAAAAATTAAAATCCACCCAGGATGACCTAACACCTCCCCCGCCCCCCACTTTTGGCCAGGAGGATTTTGCAGGGCTGGTTCCCCCTTGTCAGGAAGAAGGTTTCTCATTCGGAAAGAGGAACCCAACACTACGGAAGCGCCTGGCCGCTGGCTCCTGCCTGCCCCACTGTTTAGCAATCCCTGTGGGATGCTACTCCGCGAACATCCCTAACAACTGACTGCCTGGGGCTCCACAGACTTAAACCAACCTAAGAACAGCGATAATTGAAAGGGGGGGTTAGTACAAGGACCAAGGGGCTACTGCAGCCCAGCTATCACCTGCAGAAACACACAGCCACGGCTCCACGGTTGGACTCAAAGATCTTAAAGGTCTTTTCCAGCCTAAACGATTCTACAATTCTACCGGCACGACCGCTCCAGCTGTAGTTGCAGAATATTGTCGTATGAAATAGATTCACGCGGTACCTTGATATAAAGGTCTGCTGTTTAGGAAAGGTTTAGGAAAGCAAATTCACGGTCACTGTGGGTGTATGTGTCCTTTGCGGAAAGGGTTTATCTCCCTTGGTGGGCTGCAACAGGCATGACTGATCACGGGCTTGAAAGAGCCCGAGCAAACAGAGAAACAACAGGAAAATCCCACATCGAGCGCTGGGAGCGGTGAGAAATTTTCTGTGAAGTCTCTGCTGCTCCCCTCGCCCTCCGTGACACAACTTATTTCCCGTTTGAGGAAAATGGGCAGCATGGAGGTCTTTCACGGGGATGTATTCTCTCTTTTTCCATACCAAAATCCAGCTGAAGGCAGGAAGCCCCCGGGGACGCTCCTGGTCGCTGATCTGAGTTACGAGCGGTCGTGCTGGACAGCAGACGCTGCTAACGGCAGTTTCACCCACCGCACTGACCATTACTTTAGTCTTTATAAAACAAAACTCAGTTTTACCCCCTTACTCATTATCTCCCTAACCTCCAGGAAAAAATAACCCACCCTCTTACAGCCACGTCACCAAGCTCTGGTGGAGGGGAACTACGGGGGTCAGTGAATCCGGGATAAAATAAATCAGGTTTTTGAAAGATAAAGTTTGAGATGTGAGCTGGGGCTGACCAAATTTGACATTTTTGTCATTCTGTGCTAGTACCTGATTCAGTTTCTTCCTACACCTCTATTGCCATGGAGACGCTGGCGAGATCACCACGAAACATATGGTATCAATGCCAGAGCCAGCAGGTTAGTACAAGAGAAAGATTTTTAGCAGCAAGTGAAGAATCACGAAAATTCATCAAGAGCAAGCAAGCGAGTTAAAGATTTAATTAAGATCAGTTAATTAATAAAAAAAGTATTTCTCAGTGTGACATCTCCTCTTTAAAACCAGTGTGAAAGGTTCACCAAGAGGTTATCATGTCGTGATGGTCTTCACCACTAATGAAAGTCATTTAAAGATGTGTCCAAACCAAGCAACCCCCACGCCTTTAGGAGATTTGGACCCATTTCTGAGCAATCTGTGGATTGGACTTGAGTGCTAATTAACCTTGGATTGAGGTGGCTGAGAGTTAAAATCCCTTTCCTTCGCATCGCAAGTAATTCTGCTGGTATATATTAGCACTGACAGCCCCTACGTTGAACCTGGGCCCTGCAGGAAACCAGCCAAAAAACCCTGTAGAGCAAGTGGAAGGTGACAGACTGAGGTTCCCTCTCAATGAAACAGGTCCTGTATAAGCAGCGATTTCCCATCACTACCCTGCCAAAACATCTCAGCCTTCAGCTGGAAAAGGATTCCAAAAATTGAGTTCAGGTTTTATGGTTCATGACCTTATTAATGCAAATGCCCCTCTGCAGGCACTGAATCCGAGATGCTCCAATTCATTGCACGTAGGTCCCTGAACAGCCATGCACTGGCCATAAACTTTGGGTTCTTCTGCACTGTAGATATACCCAAACCAGCTGCAACCCTCCCCGGATCAGCTTAGCTCCAGGAGACCTCAACGCTAACCGCTAACACACCTACAGTGGCACCTGAGCTGGCTTGGGTATCTCTACACTGTGCTGCCACAGAAGAAGCAACCTGACAGCAAAGGTTTTCAGCGTGATGATTGTCTCACCTATTCCTCTTGCACTGCCTCAAAGCAAAGACGCGGGGTTGGTGAAGCAATAGCGAAGAGCTGCACGTAGACACTCGTTGACGTAGGTGCGGTCATTGTCACACACACTTGAACAGAGGTAGCCACCCGCTGTAACACACACTTTTTTTGCTAAAGAACTTCTTAAAAGGACAAAGCATGAGCTAGTACCATTGGTGTCCTTAATGCCTCTTCATCCAAAATAACTCTATGCTAAGAGGAGAATCCAGTAGAAAGCATTAGCTCTTGGAGGATCCCAGCTTCCGAACAGCTTGGTTTACAAAAATAGAGGAGAAAAAGTAGTTCAACAACCCAAAGCACAAACACAAAGAAGATCTGTAACAGAGACTGAAGCAGCTCACTTGTGGGGAAAAAGATGCTTTTGATTTCCAACTATCGCCTGGAGCGCAGAGCCATTATGAACAAATTGTTCAAGAACTGCAGTTTTGCTGAAAAGGTGACGCTCTTGACCAAACACAGTAATGTGCTCCTAAGAGGACAGTTGTGACTACTCGGGAACCAGGGGAATTTTGGGTGGGCTCAGGGGATGGGACTACACCACCCACAACAGCAAAACAGGATTTCCCATGCGGATCGTGGTTTATGCTCAAAGACCACTCCCTGAGCGGGACGATGGTGGTGGGGGCGTCTCACCAAGCCAAAGCTGATGCTGCAGTTTTGCACGGAGGAGGACCAGACTCCCAGTCCCTGCTCCTTGGAGCAAAACAGACCATCTACAGCAGACCATGATTAAAGCCAGGCTCCAGCCCCCCAAGGACATCTGCCCCTTTCTATACCCCCAGACCCAGCTGGTCCCATCTCCACTGCATGTTCTAGAAGAGACACAGCACAACAAAGGGCACGGTGACAGGCAATGCACAGACAGACCCCAGGGAACAAGCCAAGGGAATTCCACCCTTATTTTCTCTTTGCAAATGGTTTAGGGGCAAACATGAGTCATACCGAGGGCGATGGACGGGCTGTTTGGAGAACACGATGTTGCTCATCCCATGCTGGATGATAGCCCATCTACAGAAAAACACGGAGTGAGCAAACCAAGGACTTGGCCTTCTGCTAATTGCAATTCCCTGGGTTTATCAGGATGAACTCTGCCCTCAGGCCTGCGCCTGCCCCGGTGCTAATTCACAGCCCACGGAATGGGCTGGTTGAAGAGCATCCCGGAGGACTGGCTGAATGGCAGGGAGATGGCTTGGATCGGACAGTTGAGAGCCAGGCAGTGGTAGGGGACCCCGAGTGCTCGTCAGGAAAGCAAAGAATGTCAGGATGAGGCCTCCCCACATCATTTCTCTGACACTAATTCTGCTCTGCCTTGTCTCACCTAAGTCACTGCCAGCGGACAGAGTCCAAAGCGTCCAGCAGCACGTATTTTGGTATGAGTTTGTGTGTGTGTGTGAGCGTGTGAGCCAACATCAGCCAACCTTTGCTACCCAACCACCCCGCCTTGCCCAGGTAGGGCAGGAGGGCCCTGCTCAGGACCACCCTGTGGCTCCGTGACAGCCCCAGCCCCAGGCACGTTTGTACGGCCGGCAACACTCAAACCGGGCTCATGAGCAGATCCGCTGCCAACTGGGGGATCCCAGACCCCAAGTAAGCCCACACAGAGCTGAAGCACAGCCCTCAGTATCACACACACACACAGATGTTGATCGGACTCGCTGCTGCCAGACGGGCAGGACTCCTTTGAAGCTGCTGGCAGGAATTCCTCCTCCTGGCCCACGTTCGTACCAAGAACTTCTCATCGCAGGGTTGCTCATCTGCCAGGCTAAAGGGTGGCGATGGAGGGGCTGGAGGAGGCAAGGCAGAGCCGGGGGCACGGTGTCAGACACGAAGCAGCTCCGACGGGGCGCTCCAGTGCCTAGGTTTCGTTTACGAGGGATCAGAAGCGTTTTCTCCTTGTGTCGTCTTGAAATAATATTGTGCGTTTCCTCGAGCCGAACGTCTCTGCTTTTCCTGCTTACGATTCTTGCGGAACCACTTCCATCAGTTTCTGGCACAGGACTGTTGCGGAGACTACGGGGAAGAAAGCAAAGCACGGGTCAGAGATCGCACGCAGACGGTCCAACGTATATCTTGGTCTCGGTTCACGATACCCTGCCTCAAAAGGGCTGACCCATTGCCTCCCCGCTGCGGTTCTGAGCACGATCAGTCCAAATACGATTTAAGAGCTGAAAGCAAACGAGCAGCGGGCTACTCTCTACCCCTGCCCAGAACTTAAACATTTACCACTGGGAGCTTTACACCTGCAGCAGGGATGCTGTACCGCCCCGAGAAAGGCTCCAGAACTTCCTGACGCCAGTTTTAACTGCACAGTGATACGGTAACTAGGTTTGGATGCCAGAACTGCAAGCAGCCAAATCTGAGTCAGGCACAATAGCAGGAACAGGCACAGAAAATATGAGCCGATGCTTTTACTTCCAGTTTTGAAGCCTCGGCTGTATGTGCACGCAGCTTCTTTAAAGGCTCGACTACCCAGGACAAACCCAACTCAGCGTACTGAAGCCAAGGCAGAGCCCGCTGCCTTGCACAGAGCAGGTGAAGAGATCTCAGATGCAAGTTTGCACCGGAAAGGCGCTAAACTGAAGTAATTTCATTTTTCCACCCGTTAGTTTTGGTGGCAGTATCCAAACACGCCTGTGCTGTTCTGCTGCTTGGAGATGACAAGGTAGTCTTGCCAGGTAAAGCTACCACTAATTCTAAATACACACAAAAAGTCAAACTCAGAGCAGTTGGAGCTGATCAAATTATCTGCAATATATGAATATACACACGTGTTTAAAGTTCGTATGTTTCTAACTGGAGAATTGCAGGATTATCATTCTGCGTTCCCAGAATATTTTCTATATTCTCCTTACAAGCCTTTGGTGGTGGAAAACAATTAATATGGAAATTTGCCACCCAGACACTGCAAAAATGGCTTTTCCAGGAACTGAGCCTAATGCTCAGAATAAAAAAGGGAGTGAGAGAGAGAGACACACAGACAGAGGGTAAAAAAAAAAAATTAAAAAAAAAATAGCAAGTGCTGAGCACTGTTGAAAGCCTTTTTCTTCCTCATAAAAAGCATCCAGCCAAGGCTGGGCATTTCTGCTTGTCTGTTTTTCTAGGTCAGCCTGTTGTAGGAGCTGGGAGACAGATGGTAGAGTTTAGTTACTTGGACAACACGGATTGACTTTTCTTGATTCAGTTGTTCAGACAGAGGTTAGATGTGCCAAGCACAGCCTCTCCATCCCTTCAAAACACACCGTGCTGTAGTGTCAGCTGTTGGAAAACCTTATACAAAGATACCTTAAAAATAAACCTCGTAAGAGAAAACATCCAGGGGATTTTCCACTCCCTCTACTCTGCTGCCCCATTTTGTTGCCAAGGAGAGCTTTGACCGGATCAGAAATGTTAGCACTGGCTCGGCGATGGATTGGGACTCATTACGAATTTTCAGCAGTCAAATTGAGACCAACTGCGCTCGGAGCGTTACGCTGTGACTTCTTTTCCCTTCCCACACCACTAGAAAGGGATTCTCTACTGACAAAAGGCTTGACCCTGTGCTTTCACGGGAGGCAGAAGAAAGGCAGCAACGTGCTCAGCAAATTACACCCCACTGCGTAACAACAACCTGTTTGCCAAGATAAAAAAAACCCCACGTGATATTTGGTCCCAACTTTGCAATTATTGCAAGTCAGGGTGTGTTTTGGGTGCTTGGTAAGAAGGTAATCATCAGGTTAAAACTTGTTAGAGAAGAATTGATCAGAGCCAAGACACTGGAAGCCTCCGCTACACGAAGGACAGCCAGTGCTACTAGTTGTAGCATGCTCTCTGGGAAGCTGCTATTTTTGGAGCAAAAGCCAAGGCTGCACCCTTGTGCATCACTGGAAATACTTACAGATGCCTTGGAGAACCCACTTGGGCTTGTTTTGCCACCAGACCCCGAAGAAGTAAACAGGAATCCCACTGAAGATGATTGCAAAGCCAATCGCACATTCCTTCGGCGTCATCCAGAAGGAAACGGCAATGAGAAACAAGCAGGCCAGGATGAAGAAGATGGGCAGGCAGATGTTCACCTACACAAGGACCCAAAACCAGGTTAGAAGTTGTATCAGGGAACAGGGTACGCTTCCCGGTGAAGTTTCTCCGGCTGTGCAGCCTGGGGAGGAGAGGAGTTCATGTTCCCTAAGTGGACAGTGCTCTTGCCTGTCCCAGTGCTCCGAACAAGGGGACCATGACCTTGAACTGCCACGGGGAAGGTGTTGACTTAGGCAGTGCTCTTCAGCAACCCTGGAGGAAACAGACCTAGGCTAACAACTCACACGTACATCTGCAGCCAGCAAAACAGAGCACGGAGATGCTGCTTGCCATGAGCCTTTCTCAGCTCTCTTTTTTTGACCCCAATTCCATACTTGAATGACTCCTTATAAAAAGCACCTGCACCAAGAGCATCAAACCCAGCGGCAAGCACAGCACAAGCCGTAGCAGCTTCACGACAGTTTCCCAGGGGACTCGGCTACACTGCTCTGAGCAGGGCGCTTGCTGAGAGCGGCTCAATTTTTAGAAAAAAAAAACCCAAAAAACCAAAGGAAACACCCTGCAAAGCGTTACTTTGGGCAAGGTCTGTGGGTCTGTTTCTCTTTGGCTGCCTGTTGCCTGGCAGAGACCTGAGCGTGCTGGGGGATGAGTGAGAAACATGCCTTTAAGGAAGGCAGACATGCTTGTGGCTGACATGATCTTGGCTTCCTCCCAGATGGGACGCGGTACTGCCAAGCTGGCCAAGGACAAAGAGAACAAAGTTCTCATCTCTGCAGGCGTGGGTTTGTCTGCTTTATTAAAAAACTATTTTAAGTGAATTCTGTGATGGTACGGAGTGTTTCGCTGAGAGCCACAGCCTATGATTTGTCCTGGGAATACGTTAGTCACCGTGAGCTACCCCACCAGAACACGGCCACATCCCCGACACCCAGAGCCTCCTTCACTCGGACGTCCCCGTGGCCACAGCAGCTCTTCACCCTCCTGCACCCATTCGCATTCGGCAGGGGACACCTGCGTTGGTGCCACACAACGTTTCCCCTGCACGCTTGCGATCCCGGTCCCTCTTCCGTCCAGGACAAACAGCCGCACCTGCTGAACCTTCCCTGGAGCTGAGAAGGGACTCGTGGAGGACCCAGCACACAATCACTGCACTGTTCTCACCTTGATGGGCCTTTCCAGCTCTGGCCTCTTGTAACGCAGCCACATCATGCCGATGATGGCCAGAGCCACGCAAAGCCAGTTGAAGAAGCTGAAGAAGTTGATGACTGAGAAAATGTTGTTGGAGAAGGCATAGAGCAGGGTCATGACACACTGTATCCAGGAACAAAAAACCATTAGCAAAGGGAGCAGGCAAAGCCACGTATGTCACAACACTAAATACAGGTATTTTAGAACAACTGTCTGCCAGGAAAAGAATCGCGTTGATTATTTTTTACTTATTTAAGGTATTTTCAATTGGTGCCTGGAGCGATTTCAAACCAGAGGTGAAGTACGAGGATATGATGAGGAGGAGAAGGGGCTGTCCTCTCAGCAGGTGCATGCAGGAAGGGCTGTGTCTGGAGGTGGTGCCCAAGTAGCCCCCTCCCACCACCCCCAACCTGTTTCTCAATACCTGGTCCATGCTCATCACCACAGACCCAGGTCCTTACCGTAAAGAGGAGGGACGGCACGGGAGTGAGAAGCCTGGGGTGAATCATGGACAGGATTGAAGGCAAGTGTCCTTCTCGGGATCCCACGAAGAACAGCCTGAGGTGGGGCAGACAGAGCAGTTATCACCTCTGCAACCTTCAGCCCAGGGCTGGGGTTTATCTTCAGCACAAAACGAGCGGGGACAGCCCAAGCTCAGCCTAGACAGGGCTGAGGCAGCGAGACTGAAGTGCCCAGGCTCCACGCAGGTTTTCCACCTTAGCGGTGCCTTGCACGGTGCTGGCTGTGCCCTTTTGTTAGTCACTGGCTCAGGAGTGGGGGGCCTCCAGGATCAGACCCCAGCACGGGGTCTTCTGCACATACATACACAGTGGAGAGTCCCTGTCTTAGAAGGAAGGCTGGAGACGGACAAAGAATGCAAGAAAAGATGTATTTATATTTATATCCTCCTTTCCAGAGAGAGCAACTAAGTGACTCTCCTAAGACAACCTGGAGATGTCTGTCAGAGCTAGAACCACCTCAGTCCCCATCCTGCTCCGTCCTTTCTCCCCTTCCAGGAGCGATTGCTGCCCTGAACTTTCATAAGTTTCTGCTTTTCATTAAAGCCACTTTCTCAGGCAGCATCACTGAGCCCCAAGTCTGTGTTTGTTTATGTTCTAATAACTTCAGCAGGACTTTGCCTGAGGAACGGAAGACTAAGACCACTACAAGGGTTTCCTTTAAAAAAAATATGGTTTTAAAGTCTTACTCTTTTTTTTTTTTTTTTTTCACCCTGCATTCCCCACATGGCCTCCAGACCCTTTATTTACACGTTGTGTCTACCCACAGCCACTCTTTGGAGGACAACTCCAAACGAAGAGGCATTAAGCACAACTGGTAAACAAAAGCCACAAAATTGAGCAAGAAACCTACCGGGAAGAAGTGAAGAGAGACCCATTAACGGATCCAAAGCATGATAAGCCAACAAAGACGGGTATGATCCAGGACATGACGCCAAGGTGATAGTTCCCAAAATCCTAAATGGGGGCAACAAGCCAGACATTTCACATCCAGAATATCCAAAAGAACTCACAGCTGCCTACAAAGACTTAATATTTGTAGAAATCTGAATAAATGACATGGCTTAGTGCTGAAGCTGTTGGGGAGTTTTCTATATTGCCATGTGCTGCTGCTCCTTCCTGAAAAAACATATTGTGGAATTGCAAAAAAAAATAAAAAAAATAAAAAAAATACCAGCAGAAAGCCCTTCCCTCACAGTCAGGACACAACATTTATCAGAACGGCTATCCAAGAGTTCAAGACCAAATGGAAACCTCAAGGAGATTCAGACACGCAGCTATTGCCAATCGGGCACAGCCCCTTGTCAACGCGGTGAGTGGGAGTTGGAGTTTTCTATCCCAAACTGACCCCGCGCTGCTTCGCTGCGGGTTTATGCCAACACTGTTATAGTGATTTCCAGACTTGCAAAGGCCCAACCAGAGCAACGCAACGCAGGCTGGCATCTCCAGTAGCTCAGCGCTGCGTACGTCCTGGCTACTCGCTTCTAAAGCAGCCAGGATTTCTGACCGCAATGGCATTTTAATTAATAGAAGTATTATTTTTCTCTCTTAATTAAAACAAGGAAGATACAGAGGGAGAACAATCTAGTTCAGTATTGACTGAATGACCTTTTCCAATAAATATCACGCTCTGGTAACTGATGGGAAGTCATGAGGCCAGCAGCAACCTTGCATATTTACAAATTAAGAGCAGCGTTAACTGTCTGCCCACCCTTACTACTGTCTGTGATTAATCCCACTTGGTATCACGCTGTTCTTCCCTGCTCCCGTCACAGTTGTTCTTTATCTCCCGTCAAACACCAGCCTTTTTTGTAAGCAGCCCCGATCAGCACGGAACAAACTAAGAGATGCACGCGGAGATTTTAAGTCTGATTTAACCAGCCCTAGAAAATAGATGAGTCACGTCAGAAATGCACTTATCTTACCACAGCCACGGCTTCGGACGTCAGCATCTGGTCCGTCGACAGGGTGGTGAAGTAAGCCAAGTTTGTCAGCACATAAACCAAAGTGACTACAGGTAGCGAGATGATGATAGCCAGAGGCAGGTTTCTAGGAAGAAAATATAAATTGTATTGGAGAGAAGAGAGCTGCTGATGCCAGGGGTCTGCGGCTCACGCTGCAGCCCTTCTGCGCTCACTGAGAGTTGCCTTGAGCCCTTCTGCTCCTCTTTGGCTCTTCAGCACGTCCAGTTTCCCGGCCGCACGCCGCTCCCCGAGAGAGGAGAAGCTGCTCCCGCGGGAACAGCCTGGATGCTGGCAGATGTAGAGTGAAGGATTATGGCAGAAAGGACTTTTTGCAGGGAGAGGCTCTGGCTGGCCGGGCAAGCAGGAATCCAAGATCGCTGCAAAGGTCATTAATTAAAAATAACCCCCCCCCCATGTCTCTTGCTAGCCAGTGGCATTAGCCCATGTGTTCTTATCTGCGCAAAGGAGAAGCGTTTGTGCTGGTGGGTTTCCCGGGGAAGATGGAAAGATCAGAATTTAGTGGGCAGTTTTTAGGGTCTAACTCCGTGCAGCTGGCTGGACTGATGAAACCCAAAGAAAATGAGTTCAGACACAGTCTGAGCGGGTCTGTAAAGACGAGGCTTTGTTGGGACAAATTTGCCTTTCCAAATAGTCTAACTTCATTTGCAAACGGAAACTGAAAAAAGGAAACCCTGCTTGATGCCACGTATAATTGGTCTAGTGGAGCTCAAAGCCCCAGGAGGAGAGAGTCAAATACCACGGCTGCATTCAGAAGACAAGAAAATAATTGCAATCTGCACTTTTTTTTTTTAATTTTGCTTGTCAAGGAAAGGGCGTATCAAATCTTACGCTTCCCAGCAGGCACTAAGCACTGCCAGGGTCAGCCAGGAATGGGTTCTTGCACAAGTGACCCTGAATTTCACACCAACAGTGCCTCACAGGCACCTTCCCTATGAGCAAAAACGATTTATCAGCCATGTCCTGCCATGGTGTGGCCCACTCTCATCTCACCAGGTCCCCGGCAAGGCACGACCACTGCAGAAAGCGGCTATTGCTCAAGAGAGCAGGAAGAGCACGTGGCCAACGTATGTACGCACAAACAGTCTTGTGGGAGTTTATACGAGACGGTCATCAAGTGCTTCTTCCTCGCCTGCAATCCAGGGAGGTGCTATGCCCAGGAAACAGGACTTTCCAACAACACTAATATTAGCAGCACAGGAAAGCAGCGTAGGCAACAGCCCTTCTCGTACAGAGATCATTATTATCCTTCCCCTATTCCAGGGAGGAACAATTTAATTTACCTCATTTTCTATTTCCCTAAAAAAAAAAAGCCTTTGGTTTCTGGGCTGATCAGCAACCCCTGTTACACGCACGAGGAAGGGGATTCCCGAGAACGAGGAGTTTCCCCCCCCCAGGGAAGTCATCACAGGACACACACCTACCTGTAGGGATTTATCATCTCTTCTGTAACAAAATTCAAGTAATTCCTGTAATTGAAAAAAAGAAGAGCGGTTAATTCTGGTTAGTCCATGGAATAAACCGGTTGAGGTCCTTGTGCTTGCAAGTGCTCCAAGGGCCTGATGAAGAAGCTCCCCAGGAGCTTCAGTTTGGTGCTCGGAGTCATCCGTTGGGATGCGACCCACCTCTCCTCTGCCAGCTCAGCCCACCCTGCTGCTTTCTGTTACCACCACCTGGGAGCTGCACCAAGCAACCCATCAGCTGCTGCCTCTTCTAAATCCCACCATCACCACCAATTCTTTGTGTTTCTGCGTCCCGGCTGGAAATGGGGCTGGAAGTATGACTATGAACACTACCAGGCAAACCCAAAGCCGCTGCCTCGTCGCCCTGGTTACAAGAAAGATGGAAAGTCCTGGACCACACTCTTCCTCCAAACACAATCTGGGGACAAAGGAATGTACTTAGCGTTGAAAAGAGATACAGGGCTGCATCTTACCATCCTCCGTAGGCAAAGAGGCCACTGTACAACGCTAGCACAATATTCCCCACGCCTACTTTTGTGCCTTCAAAGGAGTGCTCGGGAGTCAGGTTTGTCACATCACCTGCAGAAAACAAAACCAAGAAAGGAGCGATGCAGATGGACTGTGAACCCCAAGGGCCCTTGCGGGTGTTGAAACAGAAAAACCTGGAGGCAAAAGCTGCTCGTAGGACACTTAATTATCACGCCGATGCATTTTGGGTTATGCTAGAGAGGACACGCACGTATTTCTATTGGGCTGATTCCTCCAGTTTTACAGAGTTTAATTCACCCGGAGCAATGCACCAGATAATTGGCCCCAAATATACTTGTCTCAAGCAACTGGCTGTTACCAAGTCCTCTCAAATTTCTCATACTGCAACGTGCTGTCACCGAGGTAATCTCCCAGATATCTTCTCCCTGCGAAGAAAACATTCTGGGGACCTTCCTGCTGGAAGATGCTATGCAAACAGATATTGTGGCATTGTCCTCTCAATTGAAAGCTGCTTTCATTCGATAAAACCCCAGGATTTCCTCCACTTCCACCAGCCACCTAATAGAGCAGAAACCCAGGATTTCCTCTAGTCCCACCAGCCACCTGATAAAGCAGAGGGTTGGTGGCAAACCCTTTGATTGTGGGAAGTCAGGTTCTTTGGGACTTGAATATCAGAAGTCAGCTTCTTTAGGACTTGAATATCAAAAGTTCCTGTTACGTATCTGCTTTTGAAATAAAAAGCCATAAATAGATGACTCGATTGTACCTTTGGTAAAAACTCGCCCGGAGCAGCTAAAGGTTTATTTATTTTGCTTTAAAATGCTCTGCAGTTGTTTTGTTCCCTGCCTTTTGATGTGGAGCCTGGGTGCAGGCCTGGGATGGTGAAGCCACGCTCCCATCCCCGGACCCAGCGCTCCCCTCGGCGAGGACGGAAGCGGGGAGCGAGGCAGGATTCAGCGGGGCACGTTTGCATCCAGGGAGCCCAGTCGAAGCCCATGTGATTCCTCTTAGGGCAGAGATCTTTACTGATCGCTGGAGCAATTGCATCACATGGCAGTCAGCAGGGCCTGGAGCTTAACCCTTCATCTCGTAGCACAAGGTACCCAGGGCGTGCATCTGGGGAAAGGAGAGGGATGCTACGTCTTATCTTTCACCCTCTCTGCCTGACCCTCCGGCTCCATCCCCGTCCGTTCCATCCCAGGCACCGCTCCCCTTCGCCTCCTTCCTCCCTCCTGCTGAGTCTTAACCAGAGCAAAAAGCTATTCCCTCACGCGGCGTGCGAAACGCTCTCTGCTCCCAAAACTACCCAGGAAACCAGCATCCCTCTGCCATCTTCCCTGCCCGGTTGCTATCCCACCTGCAAGGGGATGCTGTCTGCAAAATTGCCGGGACCACAGCAGCAGCTCGTGCACCGGGCAATCGGGTCTGGGAAACACCAGCTTTCCAAGGCTCCACTTGTCCAGATCCCGCTGCAGATTGCAGTTCTCCACTGGTGTTGCCTTGTCCCTCTCTCCCAGCACCTCCTGGCCAGGAAGTTCTCTTCTGAATCGACCCTGGGCCGTGCTGGCTGTATTTAATGCCCCTTTAGCCAGTGAATCTCCTTAGCAAAATGACCCGTTGCTTTTAAAAAGTGAGGTTAGAACACGTACATCAGAGCGTAACAGAAAAGCCGGGAACTACAGTGTGACTTATATAATGCTGCGAGTTTAACCTTAATTCCTGGCTTATAGGTTCAGTCATATAATCTTAATTTAGCGTTAATGCCCTGGCCTGGCTGTGAACAATGAGGCTGAGCAGGAGGTGGGTGTGCACGGTATCACATTCTGCTCCATCCCTCGGGCTCAGCTTTCCTGAGTTTATTTTCTGCCCCTCCTGAATAATTACCAGTCTGGTTCTTTCCAGGTCTTTTGTTACGGGAATAAGATACACTTTTTGTTAACAGTGACTGTAATTAGCTACTGGAACCGCACACAGACGACTAGGAGAGCAGGACAGCTCTCCAGGCATTTCAAACACGCCTTGGGATGTCTCTTCTCAAAGGTCTACTCTTGCTCTGCCAGTAGCCCAGCTCCCACCCGGGGCCAAGGGACCACCACCTTCACTGTGATGGACCACCACCTTCACTGTGATGGACCACCACCTTCACTGTGATGGATGAACACCTTCACCGTGATGGATGACCACCTTCACCGCGAGGGACCACCACCTTCACTGTGATGGATGACCACCTTCACCGCGAGGGACCACCACCTTCATCCCGGAGGAGCCGGAGCACAAGCAGCATCACGCTGCAGATTCACGCCTCCATTTCTTGTCCACAACCGGACACCAGCTTCCACCAAAACCCTCTTTCTGTTTGTCACAGGCAAAAAGCTCGCAGGCCAAATGTTCCTTTTTCTGAGGCATCTGCAGGTTTCGCTCTGTGCCTTCCCAAACCTTACACAGAAACCGTGTGCTGGTGCCGCCGAGGAAGGGCTGAGCTCGCCCAGCTGGCCGGGAGGGAAGGAGAACGTCGGTGGTCCCCAGCCCAAAACCACATGTCTGGATGCAAGATGTGCCATCTGCTTGGGAACCACGGGCATCTTCAGCCTCTGGGCAAGGAAGGGTCCGAGCCCAATTTGGTGGCTTCCTGGGCTGTACAGACACGTGGCCCGTGCGTCAGGACTGCTGCCCTCCAGGAGACACGAGGAAAGGGGAGGGAAAGGGAAAGCACCGCTACGGGAGCGGCACCGAGGCAAAGAAATTAAAACAGCGCCTGGGATTTCATTACACCGTGGGTGGGCGGGGGGGACGGGTGGATGGGTGGTTCACAACTAATTACTCGCACGCCTCTTCCTCGCACCCGCTGCGGCACCCATCTAGCCCATGTCTTTGAAGCACCGAAATGCAGCTACCGGCAAAGGAGCAGCAAGTCAGCGTGGAGGCAGCCAGGAGAGCAGACTGGGTAGGAAGGAAAGAGCTTTTTGTTCCTCTTCCACTCTTGAGGAGCTGACACCTCGCTGCCCTCTCCCTGCCTCACCTTGCAAGCTGTAGCTCTCCAAAAACTTGCGGCAAGTTGCTAAACTTCACACCTCCACGCTCCCGTGGTAAAGTGGAGATAGCAACGTGTCAGAACACAATTAAATAACCGAAGGAGCTGAGATCTATCTCTTTGCGCTCCAACGGGACAAGCTCGTGTGCCTACAGGATGCCCCTTCGCCTTGATGTCTCCTTCTTTCGTGCTTTGTCGCTTCCCGGTTGCATGACAGGAGCCTGGGCTCCTTAGCCAGCCCGCCCTGAAGATCGCATCCCAGCGGAGCAGCCGTCCTGCCCCCGCCATCACCACAAAGCTCTGTCCCACCCTGCCAGCCGGCGGGATGATAATAGTTTGTACCCGCCAGCGATACCTTCACTGGCACCGCATTATACGTCTCGGGGCAAAAAAAGCCAAGCTCCAGCAGCGAAGCTGGAAAGGTATCCCAGCTGTCTTCCAACACGGAGGTGTGAACCTCTGCTCCAGACACTCTGCATCTTTCAAGCCTGAGCGTGCAATTGAAGCCTCCGGCCTCTGGAAGCTTGAATTGCAGATTTTGGATCAAATCAAGGGTTACAAACCTGCAGGTGAGGCCGCCAAGCACGGCCTCGACTGCTCCCACGAGCATCCCGGGTGAAGGCGTGCTCTGCCCACCCTCCCAGCTCCCCCATCCGCCCCAGCCCACGCTGCTCTCCAGGCAACGTCCTGCCCGTGCCCGGCACCCCGGCGATCTGAAACCTGGTTTGAACTGGCTGTTCGACCGCACTCTGCTCTACAATTAACCAAATTAAGGTAACAAGCTCTGACATAAACCCCATTTGCCGGTCTTGCCAGCTGCCAAGACTCTGGTAATTGCGCCGACAAGCGATGGGTCACCTGGGGCCTTTCTGCGGGAGGGACCTATTTCGGGTCCACGCGCTGCGTGTTCAGACCCTTTCTTTGAAAATGTTCATTTGCTCCCCAGTCATGTCCGTTCCGGTTTGAATAGTACAGCAATCTTCTCTTGCAGAAAGCATTTAACGATAATTACATTTTTTTTAACTTGCCTAAACAGGGAGGAGAGGGAACAGAGCCATCTAGAGAGCTCAGCAAGAGAAGGGGGGGCCCTCAGCGCGTCTCGCTCGTGGAGGAAACCGAGCCAGGGAGAAATGTGTTGTATATACGAAAAACCCCAGAGGAGAAGATCCATTCAGCTGTTGAGCCATTTCCCGACAAAAAGCAGCGAGTTCAATTGACTGAGTCAGAAAAACAAGACGGCAAGAAGCACGCAGGGGCCAGGGTTAGGAGAGCATCTCCTCGGCAGCGCAGTGGCCACAGAAGCTGTTTGCTCCTCTCTGATCGCTGCCGCTCTGCAGACAGCTTTGCATTAAGCAGTTTTGAACAACAGCTATTAAACTTGGGTCCCGTAGCAGAACAGTTTATGGATCTCAAGGACATCACCAGAAACCCTGGACCAGCAGAGAGGGCATCCGAGGAGGAGCCGGAGCTCCTGGGTTCTGTCCCTGGTTCTCGCCCCCAGCTGTGGACAGGCTACGCCACTTCCCCTCATTTCAACAACTGGTTTATGGAAAAGTTTCCCTCTCCTCCCAGTGCTGGGAAGCTTTGTTAATATTATTTCTCCTCCAGGGTGAACCCAAGGGGCTCCCGGATTCACTCCACCCCACACACGAGTCAAGCTGCACAACTCCTCCTTTTGCAAGGGTCCGCCAGGACATCCTTGTTACCTTTCCCCACCTCCTCCACATCCTGCTGATCCCACCAAAAAAACCTTTTACCCTCCTCCTCCTAAGCAAACACCTCTCGATTTTCACAACCTCCGCGTCTGCCGGCATAACGTTTGCCGATGAGAAACAAAAGCGGCGGACGCAGAAGCTGCGGCACGAGCCCTGGAGCGATGCGCGGCACGCAAAACGCCGTGCCTCCTCCGGGAGCCAGAAAGCGGAGAGGCAGTTCGGAGATCCTGGATGGACAGGGTCCCTTTGAGCCTTAGCACCGCACGGAAAGGTGTTTCCCACCTGCCCCCTTGTCCGGCCCTATCTGGGCAGATTAACAGCAAGGCGCAAACCCTAAACAAACCACCCAGTGGGTTTCCAGCCACTTCCCTAAGCTTGGTTTTGTTCTGTTTTGGGTTTTTTTTCTTCTCATATCTGCACAACAGATTCAATCCACATCCATAGAAACCCGTAATCGAGAATGACAAACGAGAACGAGCCACCCGAGCAGGCTCCGGAGGGGCTAACCAGAGCCAGCCAGCTGGATGTGCAGGAAAGCCAAGAACATTTGGGGAGGGCAGATCCTCCTGCCCGTCACCCACACCTCCAGCACCACAGGCAGGGCCGTTCATGTCAGCGGAAGGCTGCGGGAAAGGATCAATACGAAATGCAAGGAAAAGCACACGCTGACCCAGAGCTGTCGACTGCACCGTACACCTTCGGCACGAACGACTGCTTCTGCCGCAACCAAAGACTTCGGAGAGGCAGAGGAGATCCAGACAGAGATGCAAAGAAGCAAATACCAAAGTATTAGCTGCTCTCTAGTTAAATATGTCTGCCTTGCTGGGATAGCTGCACTTGGAAAAACGAGAAGCCGACAGAGCCTCTCACGTCAGCTGCCCTAAAACCCTCTCGGCCCACGACAGCGGTGAGCGGGGTCCCCTGTGGCCGGTCCCCGACACGATCCTCAGCCTCCAACGCGAGGCACCTACCGCGGTCCAGCTCAGCACCGGGCAGCTCATTCACGATCCCGAAAACGAGCAACGTGCCGCAATCCCCAGCTCCTTGGATGAAGCAGCTTTTCAGACATCAGGGCACACTTCCACCCTGAAGGGACAACGCAGCTACGCGTCTCCATGCCCGATGTTAAACCAACCAGAGTTCACAGCATCAGCGAAGGCCAAGCTGCCAGGGTGCGTGTACAGAGCCGCTCCAACTCACAGCGATCATAACAAACAGCACAGGCCACCGACCCGCTGCTGCTGTATTTATTTTTGTTGTTGCTGCTGCTGTTATTAAATGCATTTTATTTATTTTTGGACAGGCAACTTTGCGCTTGTAAAACGCTAACGCCCTATCAGGCTGAATTCTATCCTCGAATCAATAATTGCCAAAATTTTTCTGGGCAGAGAGGGCAAGAAAAAAATTGTCTGAGCAGAAACGAACCGCTGCTCACCCCAAACCAGCGCAGGCAAGCTGCACAGCACGCTAACCTGCCATGCCCACCCGGCCCAGCGTTTGCATCCACCTTCGGCTGGAAAAGAAATCAAAGATGAGAGAGAGCGAGAGGCCCATAAAACATAATTGCGTTGTATCAACCCTCCAGCGTTAAGACGGATGATTAATCTCCAACATGTGGTTGATGTGATTTAGAGGTGCAGGATGCTGGCACCTTTCCCAGCTTCCTCGTTCGTGCTCTCCTTCGGCACAATCTTCCACTCTCCACGTGCTCCGTGAACAAGAGGGTGAGTAAGAGAAGCACAATAGCTTCCCTTCAAAGCTTGCTGCTGGAAAATCACGTTGTAGTGGCATTTCTGAATGCCAGCGTAACAAGAAACAGCACGGGCAGCTGCAGGGCATGTTTTTCTTGCAATCTTTTCTGCAGGAGCCTCGGCCCCAACTTGCAGGGACACACTGAAAAGCTTGAAGGACATTTATTATCCATAGGCTTTGCCTCCTGCCTGCCAAAGAGGATCTCCAGTGCGAGTTAGTCATGGGCTGCCTGAGCGAACACCCATCTGGTTTGGCTTTGGGCTCCGAACTCACCTCAGACACCTACAGCTCCACCACCAGTAGATTCTCGTGTCCCAGGTCGTGTCCCAGAGACAGTTCCTTGGGTGAGCTGGTCCCTCTGGGCACAGACACCGGTGCAATGGCTATCCCGCTGCGTAGGATGACCCGTGGTGTGCACAAAGACATTGCTGCACCTACCCTCGCTCAGCAAAAGAGCAAGTCACGACTGATGTGGCAGGACATTAAAAAAAAAAAATAATTAAAAAATCAATTGAAAAGAAACTCCTAAACATCAACTCTATGGAGTTCACCCTATGGACATGAGAGGTTATGAGACCAGGTCAAAGAAAAACTTGTGGCAGATTTCTTGAGCTATACTAAATGGTTATCCATCTCCGGGCGGCCGAGCGTGATTAAGCCTAAGTGCAAACCCAAGATAATTCAGACAATGACCACTCCTGTTTTCTCTTAGTATCCGTGTGCCATTGTGCTCTGAGACCCGAGGGAGCCTGAGATTTTAATTACCAGCCACGAAATCAAGTTTTCCCACCACGTGAGCAGGATCGCTCCAGAGCAGCCCTCCCCTCCCCGCGCTGGCAGCAGCATCCTCGCCTTCGCTGCTGGCAGAGCTCATCGGCTCAGCCCCGGGTCTCACCGCCGATCCGGCTCAAGGGGCTTTTTTGGGACATTCAACCGATGCTGTCACTGGCAGCAGAGAAGAAAATCTGGGAGGAAAGGAAGAGTGAGTAAACTTTCCCTCCCTCAGGTCTTTCTCAATCACAGGCTTTTTCAGAAAAGAAAAGAAGAAAAAAAAAAAAAAGACAAAGAAAAGAGTTTGGACGGGGAACTAGTAAAATAACTCTTGCAGAGAAAGGGTGAGATCAAATGGGCGTTTTCTAGCAAAAGACAAAGGGATTCGATAAATGAAAGCAGCCCCCAGATGTGCGTGCTGCTTCGCACCTGGGGCCCTCCGATGGTATTTTTAGGAGGCTTCACAGACACGTTAAGCACCCAGTAATGACTGAAGGTTTAAATCTTCATTTTGGTGCTTTCAGAAACCCTCCCACGTTGAGTTCAGAAGCTGCCGGCCACAACTACCCCTCTAAATACCTTTGTACAAAGAGCAAACGACACTGGGGTGGGGGGTGCCAGTGCTGGCCGATACTGTACACGTCTATTTCAAGAAAAAACCACAACCAAAACCAAGATTAAAATCAAAACTCTCTGCCTAGTCTAAGTTCTCCATGGCAAACATCTGGAGTTAAACCTGCCTCCTTTGTCCTTACTTCACCCCGTGCTTGTTCAGCAGATGCAAGGCTGCAGGTCTCCGACAAGCCCGACGCAGGCAGTTAGAGAGAATGACGCTGCTGCCATCAACCACGCACTCGAGGCACCGCCGGCGAGAAATTTAAATCAGAAATCCGGCATTAAGAGGGGAAAAAGGACACTAAGTTCAATAAAAATAATTCAATAAAAGGAATAAAAGGAGTGCTAAATTCTATTTCCCTAACTCAGAAAAGAAAAGAAGAATTTTTTAATTTTTTTTATTTTTTTTTATTTTATTTTATTTTATTTATTTATTTATTTACTTTTTTAAAGCAGAACTGCTGGCGAGGAATCGCAGCGAGGGCTGGAGCTCAGCGCCGCGGCACTCCCCGAACGCGCAGTGCCCAGGAACAGCACCTCGCTGCTTGAGCTGTCCGAGGGCAGATAACCACGTAAGAAACCCTAGGACACTGACAACAGAAAGGAATATATCCGAAACACGTCTGGGATAAGCTTTTTTAGAATTTTTTGACATCAAAATCTTTCCTGAATTTCCTTGCATGTAAAAAACATGAATGTAGCCTTAAAGACGAGTGGGGGGTTTTTTTTGCTGTTTTGTTTTTTTTACCATTTCATGCCTAGGTTAGTTTTTATGGCACAGTGAGGTACAGGGCGATCGGGTACGAAGAGCCCAGCTCCAGCCCTATCCACAGACCTCCGTGGCACACCCAGAGCAGAAAACATCCCCTAAACCCGCAGCCCAACTGGCCGCACAATCCAGTTCCAGGCATCCCGCTCTGGTCAAGAATACAGCCAAAAAAATACTGGCTGGACAGAAGGCAATTTGTGAGAGCTGGTAAAACAGTGGAACCAAAAATAAGCCTAGTTCTTCTAACAGCAGAGTGAAAAAAATCCTGATCCTGCCTCCGCTGTAAGTTATTGATAGTATTTAAGTACTACAGACTGGTGGGCTGTACAGTTGGGGGTCCACAGATACAGTTTTACACACCAACATACCAAGCCCAGGACACTGAACTTTTAAAGTCCACAACTCTAAACCCAACTCTAACCCCACAAAGGTTTTTAAAAGTCTAACCTGCATATTAGTAAAATAATTGCATCCCAAGTGGGTCAGCTATACGGAGTCAACTTGCAAGTAGTTGAAAGGCTGCGTAAGTAGGAAACCAAGTTCCACCCTGCTTTTGAAGTTGCATAAAGGAGTGATGTAAAACAGCTGTCCACAGAAAGATCACAAGGAAACGCTGTTTTCTGTGTGGTAATATTGCCACATATTTCTTTGTCTTGAGAAGCTGCTGCTTTTCTGAAAATAATGAAAAAAGCCAATGAAAGGATAAAAAGGAAAAAAGCCAAAAGCTGAAGGCAGGAGGCCAATACAGAGCAAGACATAATTCTGTGAAGTCCCAGAAGTTTCCACATTTGAGCAAGAAATTGTGGTATTGCTCCTCTCCTCTGTTTATGGACACTGTGAACCTAAACCAGCAATGGGACAGTGACCGTGAAAGCAAATCAATCGGCACCGCTCCGGCGCTATCTGGAGTGTCGCGGGAACACGCAACCCCTTCACCTCTGAAACTGCAGCCCCAGACAAATCAACTTGGCCTGTATTTCACCCCAGTAATAGCTGCCGGCTTGGCACTGAATTTACTTACTCCTAGTGGTAAGAGTCCTCTTTGTGCAAAGAGCGTTGGAACTGGTATAAAAGAAACCAAGGGCACACAGAGGAGTAAAGGCATGGCACTGTGTTATGTACGGGACCCAGGATCACCCACCTCCTCAGAGGTTAAACAGCCTTTTAGAAAAAAGTTAGGCATTTAAAAGCGTCAGCACTTTACAGGACTGGGTCTGTTGTATTTTGCTACTCCGGATTGTACCACCAACGCACAGCGCGGCCCCAGCGAGCAGAGACACGGCGGCTTCCAGGTGCACCGGGTTTGTCCCCCTGCTCCAAGGCAGGTTCGACTCTTAAGCCATTCCCGAGAGGCATTTATTAATCTGTTCTTGCAAATCTCCAGTGAGACATCCTCCCTGGACAATCTAGCGGAGCTCTGCGTTACGGTTAAAAGTGTTTTTCTAATGGCTAATTTAAATTTCCCTTGCCTTACAGCTTGCACCCATCATTTCTTGTCCCAATGAAGATGGAGAACAATGCAGTACTCTCCTATTTTCAGTAGGCTTTAAATGATGCTCGTGTGCTTTCTTTGAAGAAAAAACCAGAAAAAAAAATAAAGACGGTTTCTTGATGTATCTCTGCTATTACCTGGCACAATTTAAAGAAAAGTTGAGAAAGCTGTGAAATGTCTGTGGAAGCCGAGGAAGGGCACACGAAAGGAGCTTGCACATTCTTAAGGACTTACCAGAGAGCCTGCAACTTCCGTAAGGAGATTAATAAAATCCACGGTAGACCAGAGGCAGAATCCCAGGCGGTACGTTGTAAAATAGGAACTCAGAGAAGCGGTAGCGTGCCAGTTCGGAGGAGGTGGAAACGTGGGCTTTGTGAGGAGCATCCTCTGCAGATGCCAAAGTTCCCACTCTGATCCAGTTTGCTTTCCGTTGAGCGTTGTGTGCACAGACAGGAAGAAAAGGTCTTCGCCTTCAGATGTTATCACCTAACCATCGCTTTTGAGCTCGTTACCTTTCACTCTGGCTGAAGAGGCCGGCTGGTTTAGTAGGAAACTAAAGGTCACATGAAATGAGCTGTGCTGGAAGATGCACACAAGTCACAGCTGTACCTCTCCAGACCTACCAAAACCTTGAACTGGAACAAGCTTCATAGGAGGTAAAAAGCTTCTGAGACACAAGACTATAGGATGGGGTTTTTTTGTACCCAAGACTGAGATCTCTTACTGGTTACAGGCGTAAGTCAATGGAAATATCGTGTATTTATACCTGAGGAACCAGGGCAGAAAGTGATTCACCCTCAACCAAAGGATAAAAGAACAGTACAGAGGGAGGGAAGGTGATTCTGAAGTGGCAAATTAAGATCATTACCTGCAAGTAAAAAGCAATTGTAAGGACCTTTTATTGGTAAAATGTTAAAGAACTAACAGAGATTTACGCTTACTTATCCTTTTCCTTCTGAGAGAGAGAGAGAGAGAGAAAAAAAAAAGTTCAGCAAAGCAGCCCGGGGAGTTATGAAGAGGAAGGAGGTATATTTTGTGATAAGCCTCAAACAATGTTCCTGTTGAGTGTAGGGACTGAGCTGGAAGAAAATAAAACCTCTGATAAAGCAAGAAATTCTGCAAAGACAGCACTGGCTGCCATAGCTGAGACAGGAATTAAACACACGCATGTGCACACGTAAACGCTTGCCAGTACAGAGACAGGAAGAACTATCTATAGACTTTTATCCACATTTAACAGGACCCGAACTGTTTCCTAAGAAAAGTTTATTTTCACAAAATTCACACACATAAAAAGTACACAGTAAAGCTTATCTGTGCAGATTAGTTAATCAGATGGGTTTGGAACAAAATATCTCCCTAGGTTTGAGAGGATTTTAAGTGTTCGTGAAGATTACAAGCAAAACCACCAAAAAATTTGCTTTATCTTCCCATTTTTATCTTCTTTTTTAGATGCTAGTTGACTGACAGGCGTGCTAGTGTCAGCTGAGAGCCCTGCTATCTCTGTTCGTCATGCGGTTTCTGCAGCCCTGCCTGACCCAGGCGTCCCCGGGTGACCCACGGACTCCACCAAGCTATTCCGTACCTGAGGCTGGAAGAAGGGAAACGTGCAGGGGTAGTTTGTGAAGGAATGAAAATTACTGGGGGTTGGTTTGCACACGCAGGTAATTCTCTACTAGCAAACGGCCGTGACCAGCCACAAGTTACAGAAAAGACTTCCGAGAGCCGGAGCACCAAAATTTTCATTCCCCGTAGACTTGGCAGCTCAAAGCGAGAGGTTGTACGGTGACTGAGTTAAGAGGAAAAGACCTTGGGTGGTATATGCTGGGTTCCAGTAGGATGAAATCCAGCATAACTTCAGTGAGGTAAATACAGAATCTCACAAATAAAATGCACAAAACCACTCAGCCCTTTGCGAAGCATGAGCTGGAAACGTCACCCAAGCACGCACGAGAACAAAAAGACGCTCGTAAAGCACTTCTGCTAGCCCTGAAATGCTTGGGTGAGGACTCCTGGGCTTTGTCCCTAATTCCTTCAAAAGAAAAAGGAAACGTACTCACCCTTTGCAAGCTGCACGAAGCCAAGAATGATGATCAGAGCCAGCGCCAGCAGTTTTGCCGCAGCGAAGGCATCCTGAACACGAGTAGCAGCTTTCACGCTGTAGCAGTTCACTGCTGTGAGGAGCACTACGGGAAACAGGCAAGAGGAGCCACATCAGTTTTCAGTGAGACACTTCAAACGCAAACCAAACAATGGCAAATCGGCATTGGCTTTTTGCTAAAAAACTGAAGCAAACGCAAGGAATCTCTTCCTAAAATAGAAACCTTTTCGAAAGCAAGGCTCTGCGGCCGCACACTTCTCGGTTCCGTCTTTCGTTTTGGCAACAGGGGGTTTGAACGGGGCACGCGCTGCTCGGGCGAGGAACTGCCCTGCTGCACTGGAAAGCAGTACGCTTCCAACGCACAGAAATAAAAATGGTTACTGCAACCATTAGCATGGAAGCGCTGGGCCGCAATCTCTGTTAACTCGATCCACCGTAATGCTGCGGTTGTGCGGAAACACCATAGAAATGTCAGGACATGCTTCCAGAACCAATATATATAGTTATTTGTATAACAACAGCACCTAAAAAAGGCCACGCCGTGCCGCCCACTGCGTAAACGTAACGGAAGGGACGTCCCTGTCCTGACCCGTTCGTCAAGCTACGAGGCAAACAGCACCTCCGGGTCAGCGGCACGGATGGGAAGAGAAGCCGGATCGAAGGAAACCCTCATCCTCTGCTCAACCAGCGGTGCCAGGGCCGGTCCTGCAGCCTGTCAGAGGTGCTCAGCAGGGCCGCGCGGCGCAGCGACGGAAGAGGGGGCTGCACAGAGCTCGGACTTGCTGCGGCCGCTCTTGTACCCGACTCCTGGTGCAGCACTTTGCTTGCCCAGAAGCTCCCACCACCTACAAGTTGCTCTGGGGTTAATGCGACTAACATTCGCTTAAAGCCTGATTTCCCACCTTTTTTTGCCCTCTTTCCCCATCACCCTCCTTTGCACCCCCCGCTCCCGCCACTATTCCGGGTAGCACTCCTCCCAGGTGACGGGCAGCCTGAACTAGGGCTTCTCTAAAGCCCCAAAGCTGCTGAGTTTCACCCGCTTCAGAGAAAATAATGGCTAAAACCTCTACTGCTCTTCCAAATCGCTCACTATTTTCGTGCCCTGCTTGCTCCCCGCTCCCCAGAGCCTGTTGCCTGTTATAGAGACGGGCGAATGTCACGCAGAGAATGGCCGTGCCCCACGGGGCCGGGTGCCCTCCCTTCCTCGTCCCCTTGCACCGAGCCACCCCTCGCTGCCTCCACGCCAGCTTGTCACCAGCCCCTGGAGCCGGCCGCTCGCTGAGCGGCTCGAGGAGGAGCGGATCTCAACCCTTCTGCATGAGCTGGAGGCTTTTCCCTGCGGGATCCCTTCCCGCTCAGGTTGCGGCTTGTATTTTTGCTCTGCAGGAGCCAGGCAAGTTTTTTCTAAAGCTGGTGCGGGGCAGAGTTAGGCAACCACTGCTGCTCTGTTACAGGATGTGCTGGAATAAAACCTGGCTACTGTGTTCCTCCGTCTGTCTCCCAACTGTTTCCTTCCCGGGCTGGCGTCTGCCCTCGTGCAAAGGCTCTTTCCCACATCCCACAGCTCGTTTTCACAGGACCCGCTGCCTCAACCAGCGCCAAACAGCTGCTCCCCAAAACAGTCAGTTCGGATGCAGATGACCCTCTCCCGAGGTTATGGGCTGTATCTACGCTCACAGTTGAAAGCCCGGAGTGTTTGATGCAGGTATTTCAGCCTTAATCAAACCCCCAGAGATATCAGGGGGATCGGCAGCACCTTCATCAGGTCACCAGTCTCTCCGGGACATCGCCAGCGGGGACTCTGGCCACGAGCCTGTCCCGTGGGGCTGAGCAGCACAGGGTGCTTCAGAACAGGGCGGGAAAGCGATGGATAAAGGTGGGAGGCAGGAATACCAGTAGTCAGATGGCTTGGTTACCGCCCAGCAAGAGCATCCAGTGCCTCGAGACCCTCAACACATGCCGAGCATCACAGGGAAAACCACAACGCACCCCTGCTCTGGATCAAGGTTACCTCCCAACTACGGACCGGTGTCGAGCTCAGCGTTCCCTAAGGACGCGGGCACCAGCACACCCTGTATTCACTAGCCCACCTCCAACACAAGATGGTTGCACAGGACTGGCAGCGCCTGCCGTTGCTCTCCAGCTTGCGGCAGGACCACACACCGGAGCTGCTCGTATCTCGGAGCAAAGACGCATTCCCGCAGGCTCACACCCTTCCTCCCAGCAAGGGCACGATAAACTGCAAACTGGGAAATAAAATCACGGGAGGAGGAAGAGGCATTTGAAAGGGTCTTATGGGCTGACTGCCACCCTGCATCCTGCCCTGCCTGTCAGAAAGCAACAGCATTGGTAGGAGTTCAGGGAAACGCACACAGAGCCCACGCCAGGAACAGTCTTCCCAGAACGTACGGGCACGGACAGGCTCAGACGTACCCACGGGCCGGTGTCGGAGAGCTCGGTCTGCAGGGACTGCAGGATCTGGATCTGACAGCAACGATCAGACTTCACGTTCCCCCTCGAGCGAGCGCCGATGGCGACAGGAGCTCCCGGTGACTCAGAGCACGCGCCAGCAAGAAGGGAGATGGGTTGCATCATTCATTCAGATGGGGCCGAGAGCCCACTACAGCCACGGCACAACACCAGCACGCGTCGGGCTGAGAGGATACAAGTGTCCGTATATTGCTCAGCTAAAGGCTGCTGGTAGGGGATCCTTAGGCAGGGAAGAGCAAAGCAAGTCCCAGTGCAGCTGACCGCACATCCCAGAATATGATGCCTGCTTTCAGGATCCTTCCCCCCACCCCCTAAACCCCAGGAACTAGTGTCATCTCAGTACAAGAGCATTTCATGTCTGGAGAAACAAAAGAGTTGGACATCTCTGCAAAGAAAAGCATCTGATCCAATATATCCTACAGGAATGAAAGCCAGAAGTAGACAAGGAATTTCAGATGCACTTTTTTTGTATCATGCCTTTCAAGCTCCTTTGGGGGTGTCTGGGCATTTGGAGGGGGTGAGACCGAACCAACCCAGTGCTATTTCATTGGGAGGGACACCCCTGTGGGCTCCCGCGCAGGTCACAGGACAGCACGAGCTGGGCTTTGGGCTGAGCTGCTTCGGCACACGGCCAAAAAGAAGCGGTGAGCAACCGTGCCGACAAAGCTGCCGCACCACCTCCCCCAAACGTAACCCCCTGTGTCCCAGGGTCCCTCCACCCCGTGCTGGTCAGGGGAGATACAGTGCATCTAATGAGAAAGACGCCACGTGCCCGGACTCAGAGGCTTATCAGCATCAAGCGGCAGGCGAGCGCTGCCGGCGCTTTGCAGGGTCACAGCTCTGTCACCTCGCAGCAAGACTGCGATACATCTGCTCCAAGTGGTATGCTAACAGGGACCTTGGCCAGATACACAGGGGAGGAGAAAATAAAGGTTAGCAAGGTCAGCTTACAATATGCCTGTGCTCCAGGGGGGAGGCGAGGGGGAGAGAAGAAAACAGAGTGAAGTATCACTAAGCACAGAGCACAGTTCATCTAAAAGCACCTCTAGCGAATCCCAACGGGGAGGACGAGGAGGGAACAGCGGATCCAGGATTCACTTCGACCAGCGATTATGCTAAAAATAAAACTCTCCTTGTTTACAGAGGGATATTTAAAGGATGAGCTAACACATCTAAAAGCACGCTTTTCCCATGAGTGAAGACAGCCCTTAGAGGTGCGACAGCGACATTCCCTTCCCCATTTAGGCATTCTGTTTCTTTGACAATAGCTGCTTCAGCCTCCACATTAAATACGGACTTTCGCAGGGCCGTTCTTCATGTTCTGGTTCGGTATGGAGTCTGCCGGACAGACTGTGGGACGGTGGCGGAGGACATAAAAGGCAAAAGCTTTCTACACAGTCCAAAACCGAAAAGCAACGGAAGCATCTGTATTCAGCCCTTAAAAACGTATCGGTGCCAGATAAACAGGCTCCGTAAAAATAAGAAAACACTCCGGGGCAGGGACTCTGAACAGGGCTGAGAGCTTCTTCCACGCCAGTCGTGACTCAGAGCCCTTCAAGTCACAATCTCTCTGCTTTGCTTTTCCCCCGTGTGATAATATTTGTCTTTCCTAAAGGAGTGTGGTGGAGTTACTACACTTACATGCTTTCAGCATAGGAAGGGCTAAAATAACCCGGTCTCACTCACCAGAAAGAATCCTACAGACACCGAGACGAATAGACAGACCGAGTACTTTTTTGGTAAAACTCCAAGACAAATTCCAGTGGCTGCTCGACTTCTCAGGAGACCAAAGGGCTAGTGTTTCTTAAGGCAGAAAGTTTTATTCCTTTGATCCGAGATGCTACCCTGGGAAACCGGGGCTGAGGGACCCCTCCTTGCACCGCTCCGTTCACCTCGGATGAACCGCTCCACACGCACACCGGGGGAAAGCCGCGCAGCCGCAGCTTTTCTATAAACCAGGGCAATGATACGAGGCAGGGAAAAGATGGGCTGCGCTGCCCTAATTTCTACATCACCTCTCCTAAGGCTCCAGCCGCTGGCAGCCAGGCAGACCTTTAGCGTGACCCGTCAGGGCCGTGCTCGGGAATCATTCGAGGAATACAGATTTCAGCACGACCTGACGTGACACAGTCTGTCCGATCCAGCAGCCCCTCTCCGAAGGCTTTACATAATTGGGATAATAGGAGCTAGAAAGCTGCAGTGATTGCCAATGTAAGAGGGGGTACTTTTATTTATGTACTTACTACTTCTGGCAAAGGGAGGAAAGATACTGGGGTTTGATTGCTGTAAAGAGAACATGCTCACAAGGTGTTGTTCACCCCTTCATCTCTTCTGGTGAGAAGGTGAGCTTCATTTCAAGATGCTCAAGCCGCAGGGGAAGCCAGAGACTTTCAAAGAGAAGTTTGGCTTTGTAAAGACAACAGTGGCTCCGGCTCCAATGATTTACTCTGTCCGAGTAGTCCCAGCTGGCTTCAGGCAGGACACTGAACCTGCTCTGCTGGCACTCACCTGCAGAGTCAGGTAATTTCCCCATCCCTGATAGGAATTAAAGATAAACCAACTAACACAACACAGGACCCAGAACCTCGTCCCTTCCCAATCACATTTTGTGGGCATATTCCTTTGATCTCCCGGTCTCAAGTTCCAAGATCCCTCCCACACATAATTTCTAGATGACAATAGGAATAAATCCTTACAAAGCTGACATCGAAAGGGATCATGCCCATCCCCACACAGAACAAGACCATGACGAACACGCTATATGCAACAACAGCTCCTGTGTCTACCAAGGAAAGGCGGGATGTAGCAGAGCTGCCCTACGGGCACGTGCTTCTGCCCAAAGCAAACAGTACGTGAAGGGAGCCCTAATACAGGTAAACCCGGGGCTCCGCACTGATGATGCAACACTCTTGGCAAGGATCCTATAGAAAAAGGCAGGGCTGCAGCTTTCCCGGGTAATGGAACGCAGCCATGGATCGGAGACGGAGTAAAGACAGTGCTCAGGGAGGCTCTGTTTAGGGAAAAAAACCCCACCAAACAAGTAGCTGATTCACAACTCTGTGGACCCATCCTCACTCACAGGAGAAAAATGTTCTAGCAGTCTGTGTAACTTGCTGATGGGGAGACGAAAGTTTGCTCAACCCAAGATCTTCGGCAGCTTTTCAGGGGAAACATTTCTGAAACGGATGTAGGAATTCCTGAGGTACCGGCACAGCTGCATTCATGCTGCACGTGAGGTTACGTACCTCGGGAGCCTTGCACAATGTCATCTTTGTCCTTTATTTCATCTTCTACAGGTTTCCCTGGTCTTGACCTGTAGTGCTTCCTACATAATTCAGTATACACCTCTACAACAAGGACAAATGACACCTCTGTAACAAGCATAAATGTGTATAAGTAGCTTGATTCTAAGAAATAACCTCAATTAACTTGCTGCAAGTCACCCTGCTCGTGGTACTGCAGGACCAGAATGAAAATGCATGCCAGGGTAGGGAACTTGTGGAAAGACAGGGGAAGGATGAAGGGAAATCCTCCCCCTCAGCTTCCCCACCAGGAAAAGGGGACCGAAACAGTGTCCGCACACAGAGGAGGAATCGGGCGATGATTCCTGTTTGTAACACACGTTTCCAAAGCACTTAGCCCTTACATTGTAAGACAATGCTTCCATTTACCATCCGACACTGGATGGCGTTGATTTTCTCCTCACCGTTACTTACGGAACAGCTCTCAGCTCCTTCCCATTGCCCCGGCCTACAGCAAAGGCTGCTCCTCTCGCTCTTCGCAAAGCGCAGATGACAGACGAGCAGTTTTCTCTTCTACCAAAGATGGTGCAACCAGGTTTCAAACAGAAACGAGCCAAACTGAGCCCATGGCCACTGAGAAACAAACCACAGGGATGACAGCAGCGTGTGGCACAGACACAGAATGGTCCACATGCTTTAAAGAGAACTGCTGCTTAAGCCCACAAGAGGTTAGACACATCAAAAATAGCTACTCCACACAGTACAAATAAGGATTTACACTATACTGACTACAGCCATTTAAACCATGGGGATATCAATGCCAAAACCCCACCCACTTCATATTCGGGTGGCTGTGATGCCACAGTGTCTTCTAGTAGTCTCAGGTTCTATTTCTGATAGCACAATCTAACAGGAGACGCATACAAGGAGATACACCGAAAATGGCTGGGGAAATTTCAGCTTGATAGATATCGAGTGAAGACTTGTGCCCTGCAAGGTGGTAAAGAGAAAAAGCAGCAGGAAAACCTTTGCAGATATTTCTTCAAGGACAAGTCCCAGGAGAAACTTAACGGCCAGGGCAATCAGTCTGTACAAGAGAAATGCTTAGTGGCACATGAGGCAGTTGGAAAGGAGCACTTGGCCCCAGAGCAAATGTGTCTATATTAAAAACAACTTATAATAATAAACATACCTGGCAACAGTTTACAGTTTCCTTTTTATTTTTCTTCCCAGAAGAGCAATGCTGAGGAATTAGTGAATGGGCACATCCACAAACAACAGGTGAAAGGAGAAGGCAAAGGCTGCCCTACCACTAGAATTTAAGACGAGGGATCATCTCCAGACCCACTCCCTAATCTAAACCACGAGCTCTGGATGTCTCCAACAAACGACCGCAGACACCCTCAATGTGTCACAGCTCCATCTCTCCGCTGGCTTTCAATTCCGGGAAGCCCCTGGTGCTGAAACAGGCTCGGAGCTGGGAGCCAGAGAAGTTAGTGCAAAGTGGGATGATGTTTGCATTTCATCATGTAGCACAGTTCCCTGGAACGTGCACACCCTCAAGTTGCCAGGGTTCTGCAAAAATAAATTAAGAAGCACTCAGATGCCACCTCTCTCAAGAGCTGTGCCAAGCAGTGCAGCACCGTCAGGGCCAAAAAGCAGCACCAGGACTGCCTGGAGGAGCTCAACGAAGAATTTCACGGTTTGCAGATACTGCAGAGCCTGGATCTCCAGCTCAAATGCACCCATGGCTTTGGTACCACAGTACTGTAGTAACAGTGATACAGTTCACACTATTCAAGCTGTGTGGTACCAGAAAAACTACAAAGAACTTATTAATGCTAGGGCAGCTAACTCCTAGCGAGTGGCAGGAGTTACAGTTTTGTCTCCTTAGAAAAAAGGTTGTGGTTTTTATGGTCAAAGTGTCTGGATTACAGGAAGCAGCAGTTCCACAAAACAGGTAATTTTACCACGGGAAGACCAATATAGACAAACCCAAAAGGTGTATTTCTTCCATTCCCAGCAAATTAAAAGGATGACACATCACAAACTGAACATCTCTCCTGTCATCCCCACCTCAGCAAACAACACTTAGTAATATTTTATGTGCACATTAAGCCTCACAGGCACAGAACCATCCTTGCCAGATGGTCAGCTACCGGACCTGCAAAACACAGCATCTTACCTGGTCCACAATGATGTCACACTGATACAGAAACCCTTTCCCATAGTCATACTGAACTAGGTTCCACAAACCCACAGGAACGCACCTGAATTTCAGCATCATGCTAAATCCTGGGTTGTGAACTTAATGAAAAATTCCAGGCAGGTTTTAGTCTGAATCATGCCACCTATGTCACGCAGAGGGTCAGAATTCAGCTCCACATGCTGGCAAGAAACCGCTTTCTCATCCGTTGCATTTAATCCAATGGCCACATCTGACACTGAGACTCCGAGACTATTGGAATACTTGAAATACTTAGCGATGTTGCTACTGACCATGGCGAGTTTCTCTGAAAAAGCTTTCCCAATTTGTTCAGGTCAGAAGAGAAAGACTCTGAAGGATCTCAGTGGTAGTGTAAATCATTCAAATACAATAAAATTTAATGGGACATTTGTTGTGAGAGCCAAGAGAGGGGTGCCAAGAAATGCAGTAGTTGCTTGCTGTGTTTCAAGAGTCCTCCAAATCTTCATCCATTTCAGGAGAATCCTGCTAGTGTCAGAGGCTATTTTCATTAATGCTACTCTCTCTAATTAAATGCAGATTTAAAAAAGCAAGCTCAGTCTTGCAACACTAGCCATACAACAGGGATTCTACAAAGACCCNTTCAGCCTTTAAACCCCCCTTCTGGGGGGAAAAAAAAAAAAAAAAAAAAAAAAAAGTCTTCAAAGCTTTACACCCTGCTTGTCCTGGCAGATTAATTCCAAGTAGTAATGCCACAGAATAAAACCATCTTAAACAGACAAGCATAAGATGTATTTTGTGCTTGCTTTGCTTACTATCTAATACCTGATGAGTTCCAAATCGACCCACAGCTTCATTTTAAACAGCTGCTCAAACAGCCAAACTGTAAGGTTTAAAGTAAAACCTTATTTAATATTAAATAAAGAGGTTCCTGCTTTCAACATATGCGGTTTCTAGTTGAAATGCTAATGCTGAATATTCACTTATGGACTACGGCTATAATTTGGCAAGCATCCGAGGCATGTGTTTATACGCTTTTGCCAAACCCTGGATTTGATATCATTCTCCTCTAACTCACAATGTACTCAGGGGGGTGGCAGGCACTTACGCTTCCCCATGCCAGGTGCTATTAGACGTGACTCAACTCCGCGCTGACTGCTACTAATTCTTCCCCTATTAGCCTGCTAAATGAGAAATATGTGATCATTTTACTGGAATTCCATGCCTGCAGGAGGAGCGCCCAAAACAGTATTTCAGAAGCAGCAAAGGAAGTCTAAAGAAATGTTAAAGAAGATTAAAATACTGTAGTTTTGGAAGGAGCAGATATTGCTGCAGCAATACTGGGGTTATTAGTGCCAGATTAACATACATAATTAACAAGCGAGAAAAGGCTTCAGAAGCTAACAATCAAATCACTGATCTGACATGGGAGATCAAGAGTAAAATTATATGCAACTGGCAGGGATTCTCAAGCTTCTGTGGAACAGATTATATTGTCAAGAAAGAAGTAAATGATAGAATAACCTGTAATGGAACACCCGGGGGGGTGTAGGAAGAACAGTTCAGGCCCTTGAGAAACACCAAGCACGAAGCAGCTCAGGTATGGAAGCAGCGTTATCCCATGTCCCTTATCTACCAGGAATTTACTGTACCGCAACTCAAAGACCTCTCACACATAGAAAAATCTGCAAACTCACAGGTAGAAATAAGGAATACGCGTGTTGTCTTTAACTGAATAATCTGAAACTTTCCATCCTTGAGCCATCTCTAGAACATACACTGTGTATTAGGTTGTGCTCTGTGGATTTTTTAATGATTTTTCTTAAGATTTATCAGTTCTGATTTAAGAAATGTAACACAAGCGGCAGCCAGCACTACGCTTGATGCACTCGCAGTTGGATGCTGCTCCACGTCACTGTTCAGGCCGTTACCTGGACACCACCTCTTCAACAGGAAAAAAAGACAGGATTAAACAGTTTTACATCCTCCTGCTACACGATGATGGTCCTGCAACATATATAAACAACAAGTTCTTTCAAAACTACACTTGCTACCTAAATATTTTTTTAAATACTGTGTATTTTTTTTATTCATGGTGAAAATAAATTGGAGAAAATAGCAGAAAACATACAAGTGTGTTGGAAGTGCAGTGCAAGTATGTGTTCCATTGTGATGCTTCCTCAAGAGAAAAGAAAGAGGAAACAACAACAAATACAATGATTTTCATTTATCTACATAGCCTCAAATGTGGACCTGAAACACAGAGTATAGAATCCTTAGTAGTTTAATTCTTTGCCATGTACAATCTGATACTGTAATGTAGATGTCATCAAATATGAAAAGTCAGGACCTAGTAACTGTCCCTCCATCCTCTGTAGAAGGGGTAAAATTGGTTTACATGAGATCATGTTTGGGGGAATTTGAATTATTGTTGGGTTCGTGCATAGGCACAAATCCTCAGTTTCATGAACTTTAACTACTTCTGACTAAAAAATGCTTGGATATCAGGTGGACCATACGTTTTTGATCCCTTAGCGTTTGCTTTTATGATTTATCAGTCCTAAAAGTACCAGCCATCCAATCTTACAGATAAACTCACGTGCAGTTCATGAGTTACCGAGGTAACCCACAGCCTGAAAAGCCGTGAGCCAAACTACCTGCAAATTCATACAACTAGGCAGCACGGGCTGTTTCGCGATGAATATAAAATAAGCCACGCTAATGATGAATAGCTTGACCCATCTTGCTACAGGCAGACCTCCCTGTAGTGAATTCCCACACTTTTATTTGGCAACCATAATAAGCATTCATGTTGTCTTATGGAAGGAGTAGTCTTGCATACCAACTGTTTGCAGATTACAATCTTGATAGCAGAAAAAAATCTATTTGTAGTTAAATTCTACTTACCACCCACCTTGTTTTCTTCAGCACCTTAAGGGGAACAAAATTCCCTATTCCAACTATTTTTTATTTCAAGACTGTGATTTATTTTCATTATCTTAATGTCTAGGAATTAAATTTCTGTACTTCACAGTGGCAAATACTGAACGCCACATTATTTATTCAACTGTTCAACACCAGTTACACTCAAAGTGGAAACAAATAACTTTTGTTGTTTCTCCTCTTGCTAGAAACCATGCAGCCAATTGCATTTGATGTTGAGATACAAACTTTGCAAAGAATACAGCTGTTCTAGATGACTGGGGTTTGACTACATAATAAGTCAACTGTATTCCTGCCCAGGGCACCAAATTACCCTTTTGCTTCCTAAACTGTTCTTCCCCTCTTTGCTCGTTAACATATAGTCTAGAGCGTATGCACAAATAGGCCATTTTTCCTACCCTAGGGCTCTTGGAAAAAAATATCATCTCACTGGGAAGGAGTATGTTTGGAACAACCATGTAACAAAGCCGCTTGTTAGTCCATAGAGGTTTTGTGTGACTCTCTAAGGCCTTGGACCAGATTTACTTCATTTATTGTTCCTAGCTCATGATGTGGTTTTGGCACTAGACAGTAGAATAGCTAACTCCAAAAATCAAAGTTACAGAAAACTAACTTGCTGAAGGCAATGCGTGATGCGCTAACCTTTTGTAGCAAAGGAGACAAACAAAAATTTAACTCAAACCATAAACAAAATAGTAGCCGGCGGTGCAGGAGGGAGTAAAGTTTAAAGAAGAAACACATGGAAATGACGCAAATTTGTAGAACTACCAACTCTTTCCTTGGCATTTGAAGATAAAGGTTCAAGAACAAATTCTGCTTCAGGAAAATTACTAATTGCTGGCAAAAGAAAGTTGGAGACACTTATATTACTTATTGGAGTGGGAACAAGACCTTGGCATCAAGAAATTTCATGCTGCCATCCACCCTGTCACGGAACAGGTCTCGCCACGGGCAAGGCTACCTTACCCCATACTTGTTTTCTCATCAGTAAAATGGGAACAGAGACGCCTCATCCCACTTATTTTGGGAAAGATCCTGCAGATGAAAAGTTACTTGTTATTAGAAACATGTTCTCAAAGGTTTTGTCAAGTACAATATGTTCTTGCACAGCAAAATTTTGACATAAACCACTAAGAAAGTCCATTTAATCAACTTTCTGTTAGCTTCCAAGCAAATAAACACCATGAACACCACATGTATGCATGCCCCTCTCCTCTGAAAGAAGAGAAACCTCCTTGCAGACTTGCAGGAAAGGTCTCAAACCAGGTTTCTCACAAGGCCCCACTTGATGCAAGAAGCCCATCAGCAGAACTATTTTCTAACCCAGCTATAGCTTTCTTAGTTGGGTGACTATACTTGATGTATACACTCCACTTTGTTAAAAACTTGGATGGAAAGCCCACACGCCTGTGTACTTGCCCTGATATTCCTAAAAATTTATCTGGGGAATAAGTTCAGATCTCGCCCAAAGAAAGTACAATTTGCTGCCCCGTTATTTATCTTATTATATCTGCTAGCTAGCCATGGGATGTACTCGGTCAGTTTGTGTATGAAGATATTTACAGTCAATTATCTTCCCATAACGACCATGTGCTGCAACCTTTGAATGCCTACGATCCTCAGAGGGTACAGGAATCTAACGCAGTATCCCTTCGGATAGCACAAACAAGCAGACTTTACAACCTCAAAATGAAAAAAAAAAAATAAAAATTAAAAAGATCACCTGACTGTAACTTTGTACATCAAATAAACACTTTATAAAGCCCTCGCAAAATATTATAGCCTCTGCTACCTTCACAGTGGCACAAGAACTACGAGCGGAGTGGAACACGGGCTGAATGGGAAACGAGGAGAAAGGCAGAAAATGGTCCTGTATGTGAAGAACCAGGAATTTGGACTTTGCAGTCACCGGAGGCCTGGAAAACAGGGCTTCACTGGCAAAACCGCAGACCTCAAAATACCAGAGATGATAAAAACCGCAACAGGAGATTTGTGTGCCATGGCAGACATCAGTGGCCCTAAATTCATGACAGCAACACCGAACTTCTGTGCAAGGTGACTTCTCACGACGTGCAATGTTTGCTGGCAAAAAACCGCCAGGCTTTGAGCATGGTAGCAGCACAAGTACAGCCAAGAAACATCTGATCTCCAAACTGGTGCTGAAAACAGCCAGGCACTGCAGCACAGGCCACGTTCAGCACCAGTTGCTCATGACAGATAATTTCCCAGCTGCACGTTGTCCAAACCTACGACTGCACATCAACGCCCATCCCAGCCACCACAGCACCACAGGGCTGCAAGGGGATTTCACCCTGCCCGAACACGCTCCTGTGGAAGGGCATGAGAAATTCCATTCCAGTGCATAGGCAAAATGCACGCTGCATTTATCGCACGTGGCTCGCTGCATTGCCAGAAATCAGAGAGGCTCGCTAGCCCATTACCGGCAGTTTGGGACTTTTTTTTGCTCAATTTATTTGGGCTGGGGCCACATTTCCTACTCACGCTGTTCAAAACAGCCCCAGAGAAACAGCATGCAGCCAGCGTAGCACAGGACAGATGGTGCACCTCCTACAAAGCAATGGGCTCAAGGCAGCTAGCTGTTCGGGCAGATTTTTTGGGGAAGGAGATGGTGAGTGGGGAGCCACGTGGGGCAGCAGGACAGCGGGAACTTAGAGAGGTTCTGCGGGTTACTTACGGACACAGAGACAGGCCACCAGCTTGGCAGCCTCGTTGGGCACCGGGCAGGTGGGGAAGATGGGCTTGAGCAGGTAGGTGGCGAAGACCAGAGCCACGATGTACTGCGAGGAGGGTCGGATGATGAGCAGCTCTATCCAGAGCTTGAGGAAAGCGGGCAGGGAGCCGTACACCTCCAGCATGTAGGCGTAGTCCCCGCCGGACTTGGTGATGGTGGTGCCCAGCTCAGCATAGCAGAGGGCACCCACAATGGAGAAGGCCCCGCAAACGGCCCACACCACCAGCGACAGTCCAGGCGAGCCGGCCTCCTTCAGCACGCCGGTGGGGGTGACGAAGATGCCGGAGCCGATGATGGTGCCTACGATGATGGCCACGCCGTTGAGCAGCGTGATGGAGCGCTGCAGGGTCACCCCTTCGGCGGAGGCGCAGGGCGAGGGCGAGCGGGCGCAACCGTTCTCCTGCACCCCACCGCCCGCCGCCTCCAGCATCTTCTCCATCGCCTGCTTCTCCTCCTCCTGCGCCAGCGAGGAGGCTGAGCCCGCCGGGCTCCTCTTCTTCACCGCATTGCTGCTGCTGCTGCCGCCGCCGCTGCCCGACATGGTGGCGCGGAGCGGAGCGGGGCCGGGCGCGGAGCGTGGAGCGGAGCGGGGCGGGCGCGGCAGGGCGCTCCGCCGCCACCATGCAGTCGCCCCTTTTGTTCCGGCGGCGGTGGGCGGCGTGCGGAGAGCCGCCTCCCGCTTAGGCGGGGAACGCGGGCCCGACCTCTTTGCCGGGAGGAGGAGGAGGAGGAGGAGAAGGAGGGAGGGAAGGAAGGAGGGAGGGAGGGTGTTGCAGTGTCCCCGGCTTGCGCGGGCAGCCCCCGGCCGCCAGCCCCCGGGAACCGCCGGCGTTGCTCGGCCCTTAGCGGCGGATCTCTTCCAAGGCGCGGGCGGCTCGCACGGCTCTCCCCTCCGCCATCCCTGCGCCCCAAGAGACCAGAGAGGCCCGGCGGGGAGCGGGGGCACAGAGGGACCAAAGGTACCCCCGGGGTACAGGACCGGACTCTGTGTTCTCACAAAGGAGGATGGGTCTGTGTGCATAAACCTAAAGTTCAGCAGAACCTGGGTCTCCCCATTCCCCCAGCCCCACTGGATTTTACTGTGCTTGCTGTACTCTTCTATTTGACATTTTCACACAAGGACAGACCACGGCCCCATCGCTGCATCACCTGCATTTCCGCAGAGGCACTGCAGAAATCTGCCTGTCATTTTTGATACCAAGATCACCAAAAATACTTGTCTGAAAAAAAAAAAAAATCACCAATCTGGCAGGCACACAGGCAAAATGAGCAACTTCTCTCACATTGCCTAATGAAGGCATAGGTTTTGCATCCAAGGAGACTGCCTTAGCTCCTTCACGACAGCACCTAAAGAGCCAATTCTTTAGCAAATTGAGACTCTCTCTTGTCCTTGTGGGATAGGAGATGAGTTCAGAGGCTGAAGCCTGGAAGCCCTGGTTCTCAACAACAGTCACTCCCATTCAGAGGTGGAACGGTACCTTTGAGGAGTAGTTTCACAGCAAGCAATTAGTTGGTGTCACACAAGAAGTCGTGCCCAAGGTCGGTTTCCTTCCTCCCCGGACCATCCTCCTCCTTGCAAGTACAGGCAGTCGGGTGGATCAGGAGGTTTTCCTGAAAGATACCTCAGAGAAACGTGAGATCTGTATTCTGGGGAAAGATGTAGCAGTTCAGTAACATTTTCACGACGCTGGTAAGAGGCATCATGACTGCTTCCAGCCATGACAGGAAGCCTGAGCAGCCCCTGGAACCACCGGTCAGAGCCTGACACCTAGTGGCTACTGGCCACAACAGCCCAGAGCCTTACAGCAGCCTTCAGCCTTTCTCCATTTATATAACCGTCCTTACTTAGGAAGAAAGCTTAAAACAAAAATTACCTTTGCACCGAGCATGTTTTTTCTAGTTTTCCAAAGAGATATGAGATCCTGAAGAGACTGCAAAGACTATGAAAAATAATTAAACAGCAAAACGTATTTATCACACAATCTTCCTGAAACTCCAAAAGCTTTTCTTTAGCTTGCTAGCTTAACATTAGCCCCATTGCAGAGGCTATACAGCTGTAATCTAAACCGATTATTTCTCAAATTAAGACTTATCAACATTTAGTTGTTATTGTATTTCATACTTTATCCTAGGCAAAATGTTCACAGGACTGTAAAGTCTGAAAAAAACAGGTTCCTACAACATACAGGATTGTCTCTGTTAGTCTCATTACACCAGCAGACTGGATTGGAACTGGAGAAAGATGTAGGCTTCACCTGTTTTCAGATGAATGCTCAAACTCAATTGTACAGCTGGGTCAACAAAATCATTCATCAATGGATTCACTTTGCCAGCACTCAAGACTAAGTTCTTACCTTAAGACAAATAAACGAACTGCTCGATGATTGGCTTTTACACCCAATATTAAACTAACACACAGAAATTGTTGTTAACTGTCACAAGAATAGGACCAAGTTATCTTTTTCTCTCTGCATCCAATTCTTCCAAAAGGGAATTTCTTAATAGACTGACAGGGAAGAATTTGCAGACTTCAGCCTTGCTTTTGACATCATTTCCATTTGGAAATCCTGGGATCAAGTAGCACTGGAGTAGCAGCCACTGAACTGCCACATTTAAAGTCAACCACATACTCATTGTCTTCCAAATTAATCAGTCAAATTTAATCCTGCAACTGTTTCTCCATTTGTAATGCTGAGAAAATACCTGCTTTGGAGTCATGGTGTTAGGGCGTGTTCATATAGTGCTTTATATCTTCAAAGCACTACACAAATATTAAGCATTATTATCAGTTCTGACCATGAACATTAACTCTCTTCAGGCCCCCAAGTTATTCCGCAGAATCTTTGAAGACTATTTGATTATACAATCAGTTCTCCATATGCTAATACTCAGGCACTTCAAGTTTGTCACATCAAAAAGAAAGACGGAAAGAATGATTTGTCAGAAAGACAAATAATTACCAATATCAGAAGTAAATTGGCCATTTGTTAGAAGTAATGTGTATGGTCTTAACCATTTATCGGGAAAGCTGCCTTGATCAAAATAAGACAGCCTGCTGGAACCAAATAAGCCATTTCTTTAGCAAACACCTCAGCTGTACTAATACAAGAGCTTATAAGCTTTTTTGTTGGGTAAATGGAAGTGGTGGGAGCTTCTAGAACTCTTCAGTAGTAACAACAGTGGAGCTGGCCTCACTCTTAACCCATGCCACTCTTTCGTCAGGCTGAAATGGCTCACCTACCACAAAGGGTACCAAATAGCACAGTATGGGACGCCTTCTGGAAAAGTATTGTCTACGATGTAAGAGGGGAATTCCTTAACCAGGAATGTCATCTCCTACTTTTCCCATCAAAAGAAGTGAAAACCAGCTAAGAAGTGAAAATCAGCGAAGCATAACATATCTATAGGATATCTAGACTCTAAGCACGGCTACGCAGCGAGACAGAGGAATTAACCTGTATTTCACCTGATTAGCCAAGGTTTTTTTAATTGGTATTTTATTTTACCAAAGATTCTTTTTCAGGTTCTTTTATAAGATTCTTGTAGCCACAACCACTGAATGTGAAACTCTTGAGAGTTACACAACAGATCAACGCTCAGTTTTATCAAGACCAATTACACAATGGAAAAAAGCAGCTTAGTCGACAGGTCCAGTTTAACCATCACTGTCAAATGAAGTAGTCTAGCAATGTTCCCCAAAATCTGGAATCCCATTTTAGATGACATATTGCATCTAGCTGAATGTAACAAATAATTAGATATCCTTCCATGAGTACAGCAGCAACAGAGAGGTCATTGTTCTTTCATTCCAATTATAATACGATTCAGCAGAGTCTTTCATAGCTTTTAAGTATCACAGAATGTCTGACATCTGATTAGACTCCCCTCATAATGAACTGGTTCATTCTCAAGGAGGAATTGTATTATTTTCTTGACAGAAAAACCTACTTTTCAACTCGGAGAGCTTAATTACACAATGAGATACAGACATAGGTTTCTCTATGTTTCTTTATTGCATAGTTGCACACTAGTTTTAAGAGGTTTAAATCCAGCAGCTAGAAGTTTCCTTACATCAGTAAAAACTGAGGAAAAAGGCCTGTATCCTAGGAGAACAAAAGGCATTCCCTGTTACATATATTGTCTGCAAAGAGAATTATTTCAGTAAATTATTAGGCAGATAACATACGCTAAAATACACAATGTAATAACTGCCACAAAAACAAGATGCACAAAGAAAAAACATGTGCCAAGAAATACAAGTTAAGACATTCAAAATTAAGGCATTCAAATTTTCTATGAAGTTGAGCAGAAAAAGACACCCTTCCTCAAAAGTAAGCCGTATAGAATTCCAGTGCTCTAAAACCCAGTAGATTTTCGTGAGATCAAAGTAATCTCCATTTCTGTAGCTTTTGAAGCCCAAAGGTACACTACTGTCAGACCTGCGGTAAAAACAGCAGTGCAAGCCGTCCGTGACAGAAGACAACAAGAGACTGGTCAGGTATATGCAGCGGTGGCGTACACCTGAAGTGCACTGGTGCGAAAGTTCTGGAATGTAGAAATACAGTTCAAACACTCAAATGCCAAATGAAGTTGTTCCAACTATGAAGCCACCAAGAAAGAGACTTCTGATAAGAGCAATATTTAACAGATATATCAAAAAGCAACTGGAAGTCAGACCAACACGGATGCAGATCTGTTGTCAAAAACTTGTACTCCCATTTCAATAAGGTGTCCTCAAAATTATTTCTATTACAGTCTTTAACTTCTAGTACTTATTGCCACAGGAACACCTCCCAGTACAGTATTAAGTAACGGAGTTGACTACTATACAAGGACAAGGACAAATACAAATGTATGCTTTGACCCTTTCATATTGTACCATCTAAAAGAAGAGCCTCAAGATTCCTATGCAGACACCTTTCAAATTGAGTTTAACTTAGTTGTGCAAAATCATTACAAATATGAGCTCTAGTCCAACAATCAAATTGTTTTTCTCCCCACAAAACTGAGAGAATAAGGTGAAAGAATTATATCCTATCTCCTGTTTTACATACACGTGCAGGGACACAGAATTATTTTTCTTGAAGTTAGCTTTTGCAAGACCAATACATTCATTGTAACATGAAAGTTAAAATAAAAAACAAACCCAAAAAACCTTTCTGTTTATTTCCAGACTGCTAATTTCAATGACAATCCACCCTGCAACTGAAATACTGCCTGCCTTAACCAGAAATGCTAAAACACTAACACATAAATGCAAGACTCAAAAACCAGCAAAACAACCGTAACAGAAAATTCCTGTAAAGCTTATTTTTGTAGTACTTTTTTCTACATTGACCCTGTTTCCAGATATTTGAAACAATCAGTGCTGAAATTGATTAATTTTATGTCAGTATACTTAGACGTGATTTTATATAAAAATATATGGAGTATACCTTTAACTGTATGACTGGATAATACACCTATTCTCTAATAAAACTTAACACAACTTCCATAACAGTACTTTAACAAAGTAAGTAAATCTCTATGAGAATTTTAAATAGATCACTGAAAACAGAAGACATGCAACATCATCTCTGATGGATGCACGATGGTGAGCATGTTAAGAAGAGATTTACACACCTAGGAAGAAAATTTGGTTCAGTGGAGCAAACCTAACCACTGAGAACTCAGTTCGGTATGAGCATACTATGGCATTATGAAGCATCTGAAGATTAAATAGTTACACTACAGTAGCCCCCCAAGAACAAAATATGTATTTTGTATTTGCACGTGCTAGGAAAGCTATGCTAACTAGTGAAACAAGTTCAATGGATCAAAGGTACACAAAAACTTGGTGAAAATTACCAAGGCAACGAAAAAAAACTTTGAGCAATTGCACAAAGCTTTTTAAAAGACCCATTCGTATATGACAGGGGTATTGATGCAGGCTACCTATAGGTAGCTCAGTGCTGCTGAGTCACTTGTATTTTTAAATGTGATGGTAACATTAAGATGTCTTTATATTACAGTTTTTCCTCACTGATAATAATGAGGAGCAAAAATCTCAAAAGATAGAGAAGATATATGCTAATTCTGAACCACTGCCATCTTCCCACGGGGTTGTCCTCAGAAACGTGTTTGCAAGAACAGCACTGACCAAAAACCTCAAGCTTGACAATAACTAGATCACATACATTCAGGCAGAAAGTAAAAGAATTCTTTTCCTATTGCCAGAATTGGAAATATCCCTTTCAAAATTCCCTGTCATTCTCTGGCAAAACCATCACTGATGTGGTTCTGCAGAGTGTAGTAAAAAAAAAAAAAAAAAATCTGGTTGATGATGCCAAACACTGTGCAGTTGAGCTATACCATCTCAGTTGAACTAAGTTGATACAGATTGTACAGTTCATCTGAGTTAAACCAAGATGGTAAAATTCAACCGAGCAGTAAGGACTTGGGAGAGGTAATGAAACCAAAGATGCATACACTACTGTGCTGAATATACTACACCAAAAAGGTAAGTATACTACACTGGGAGAGAAGAGAGATTTCCTTATATTAACCTTAGAGTGATTCCACGTGGTAAAATTTGCACATTTCCAGTTGCCAGAGAAAGGCACACCTGAGGTAGAGCTATTAAGGCAGCAAAGGACCTGGGCACTTAATTGGTTAAACAAGAATATTCGAAATCCTTAAAATCATCAGGATGATAATAAAAAGTATTAAAGTGCTTTTAAACTGAAAACTTTGACTTAAAAAGTATCGATTCTAAAGTTCTGCATTCAGCATTGACAAGCTAGTGTCCTGGCATCACTTGTGCTGAATCACATCAGCAACCAGTGACCTTGCTTACTGGTAGAGGCAGACCAAGTAACATCTGTTCTCCAAGAAAACTCCTCAAATACAATCAATCAAGATCCCATCATGAGTTTACAGACAGATCTGGTCCTCCTCAGAAAATCTGACCACATATTTGGTACATGAATTTCATGCACGGGCACACTGTTAAATACAGTAAAGCATAAAAAGCCAGTGAGAAAGGTGCTAGAGAGGAAATTATGGCTAGTAGTAGTATGCTTCAGAGGTAGATAATACTTGTGGCAATTGGACCGTAACTCTAGGATAAGGCTCCACAGCAGGCAGCTCTCAAACAATTTTGTCTGGTCCACAAATAAGTTTCAACCACCACTTCTCTATCACCATAAGGTGCTATAATACAATCTGGTCCCCAGTTTTGTGAAGCTAGGTAACTCTTTTTATAAGAAAATCTTAAGACAAAACTTTGAAAAGAGAGTGCACTGGTACTCTATGAGTTACTGAAAAAAAAAAAAAGTCTTGCAAGTATGTGAGTACTGCGCTTTGTCCATACTCTCCTAGCACTGAATTAGGTTTCAGAAATTGCTGTTGGTTATTTTTTCCCCCAAAAATCCCATTGGGAAGGCCAGCTGGAGCTTATCGAATTTTGCTTTCCTTTGATGTGCTCAATTTCCTGGGATCAATTGGACATTTTCACCTAATTTGCTGCTCTTGCCAGTCTTGAGATACTGGTGAATTCCCTTCTGCTCTCTTCTTCTGGCACATTATTAATACAGAAAAGTAAAAGCTGCCAAAGCTAAAAGTTTCTACACTTGTTATAAGGTTTTAGAAAAAAGTCTTCTGGCTTGTGGTGTTCTGTGACATCCATATCAAACATGGATCGTGTAGTCAAAGGAATGGAAAGAGGTTAGATTCTACAAGTCATTTTTTCCCTTCTCCTCTTGTCATCCTAAGCACCAAGGAAAAAGGAAGAATAAATGTGCCTATATATGTGTGTAGACAAGCTAGTTCTCTTCCCAAACCTCTGAATTCTTCCACAAAAGGACGTGATCAGTATTAACACTCTTCACTTCTTCACGCCTCCTGCTTGCATGTCTGATTTGGGATTATGAATTCATGCAAGTCACTGAAAGAGCAGTTGAAGAGACACAGAACAATTCAGGAAGAGATCTCCTGCCCTTATTTTTCCTTTTACTGTCAAAATAATTCCTTTCTGATCCCTCCTTTGAAGCAAGTCAATTTGTTAAGCGTTAGTATTATTTACTTCTTTAAAAAAACAAAACTAAAAAAAAAAAAAACAAAAAAAAAAACCAACCAAAAAACCCACAGCTTCTCTACTGAAGGTCAAATGGCACTTAGCAGAACTAAAACCGGCTGGCTGTGAAACTGTATGGCATACACACACTGTGGAAAAGGGAAAACTAGTTTTAAAATAACATCTCTTATATCCAGGTACTGCAGTCTGAACTGACATTTCATGGGCCACCTATGGCCTGATCTGCTCAGCGTGGTCCTTGGGCTGTACTTCGGTATTCAAGAGATGCCTGCTTCGGAAGGATGAACGGACAGTTCGATTCATTAATGGCTGAAGAGGGCGAAAGTTGTCTACCATTCTCTTTTCTTCTTCACCATCTGAAGTGAAAAGCAGCATCCGAAATGCCTCCAGCTGAGAATGAGAAACGTCCAATTTTGTGACTTTACTAACTGGAAAATTACTGGAGTTCATGACAAAACACACTCATTCGTGCTTGCAAAAAAAATAATCAAAGGTATTGTTATTACATTTGTATTCTGAGAAACTTTAGCATGAACTACTGACACTTCTTTGTCACCTGCTGGTAAAGATTATACCATCATCCATATCAATGCAGAAGATGAATCGTCAGTCATCTTTAGGCAAACTAAATCTCAAGTGTGGCACATCTGAGACTGAACCGATTCCCGTTCAAGTAAGGGAACATATGCCATCTTTAAATAAACCTCTCCAACTTTCTTAATATGCACCCTTTCTAGAGTTGTGATCTTATACAGACATGCACATGCTGGCACCCAGAAAAGAGGGAACCTCAACAAGCAACAACCTACATAGTTGTTGTTCTCAGTGGTTTATAACTAGGGATTAAAATAAAGTATGCAGCAGATCAGCTTTTAATGCTCACAAGGGCATTACAATGTTAAGTAAACTATGAGCCTTTCTGTGCCATAAAAGAATGAGAGTGAAGAGCCAAGAAAGGGGAAAAAAAAAAAAAAAAAAGAGAGAAAAAGTTCAGTTGAAAAGAATGACACACTGTGCATTCAGTTCTCTCTGCTCCGTTAACGATCTTCAGTTCGTCGTGTCCTGTTCCTTTATGTAAACTAAAACATTAAGATCAAGTACATGGCTATTCTTCAGAGTTAGCATTTGTTTGGAGCATGATTTTCTAGATGGACTAGCTCCATGCAAAAGTTGTTTTAAAAAAAAAAACAACAAAAAAAACAAAAAAAAACCAAAAAAACAAAACCAAACAGTACTTTGCCTCATGTCGTTGGACTCACACCTCATTATTAATCAAAGCCTCAAAAAAAGGGACAATGCACAGATAACTTTCAGTGCCTCTTAAACCATGAAAAAATGGTAGATTTTTACTTGTTTTGCAACAATGTTCTATGCTGTAATGTCCCTCAAAGTACTCTACGTCTTTGAATAGACAAAAAAATCCTGAGAACTTCCAACAAAACCCACAATTGTAGTACAATTCCAATGAGTCCTCCTAACCATTTTCTACTTGTCCCTACATCTACGAAGGAATAACATTACATTGAAACATGAAGTACTAAAATTAAAAGCATATGGTGTCAACTCTGGGTTGGTGTAACAGACTATTGACCACAAACTCCTCCACTTGAAATAACTTCTGTAATACAAACATTTGCTGCAACCTTTGGTTGTCTGTCCTTTTTAAAGGGGAATTAAAAAAAGGAATTCAAGGACAGTATAACCAAATATGGAGTAAACATGCCTACAAAGGCAAAGGAAAACACTCCAGCGGGGCCTCACTCTATCTCTTGCCATCAGAAGAACTTGGAGCCACCATCTCTTCTGTACCTTCAGAGTCCGCCCAAGAGAAGAACAGAGAACTAGTACTTGCAGTCTCTGCAAGATCTCTGTGCAAATGCACGTGGCTCCTGAGAATATGCATAAAAGGTCAGAGTTTGGAATTTCACAAAACCTGCCCTTTCTCCTCCCTTCCCCCTACAAAAAGCGCTGCATCCTTCTAAGGAGAGCAAAGTTATGCAGTGGTCCAATACATTAGAAGTTTTCAAGGGGCAGCTTCCAGCATAAGCCATCATTTATCACAGATCAAGATAAAACTCTATCTGAGAGCTGGAAAAACATCTTTAACTGCTTATTGAAGAGGTCTTAAGTCTTTCAATTAGCTGTTGTTAATGTCGAGATACCTCCCAAAACAAATATTGAGTGTGAAGCAGCCACCAATCTCCATGAATTCGCAGAGAATTACTGGTACTGGTAAGCAACTACTACTGTGCATCTTCCCCTCCACAGCAGCAGGCAGTCAAACAGGTATGCTATGATTTGAAGTGTAAGCATGAGATTTACCTGGTTCTCATCAACCTCTATTGGCTTCTTCTTAATAATCCACGTGACTGATTCAGTAAGTGGGGGAGTAGTCAAAGAGCCTGCGTAGGTCCAATAATCAGGGCATGAAGGTATCAAACAGGAGGGATCAAAGACATCAAACTCAATAACGGTGTCCTAAAGCCCAGAAATAATTTATTTTTTAAAATTGTGTTTTGCGGAAAAAAAAAGTGACAGGAAGTTTTAGAAGAACTTAACAATACGATGAAATACTGTACGTGTTATTTATACATATGCAAAATTAGGTATTGTGAATATTAATAATGATCAACATAAAATAATTGAAAAACCCCTAAACTTGTACAAAATTGGCAAGCTGGGTTTGAGGCATAAGAGGCAGCTAGTGAGTCGACAAAATTTAAATATTTCTGTTGTTCCCACAAGCCGTTAGGAATTCAGTGCAGAAGAAACAAGGAGTGCAAAGGAGTGACTGACTGTCTCTTTGTGGGAGCTAAAGGCAAACAGGAAAAAGAAAGAATAAGTGGTGGAATCAGTTCAGGTAGTTCTGCCAGATAAACTTAATAGACTGCAAACAATAGCGCTTTTACTTTTCACCATGTGATTTTAGGCAGCAAGGAGAGGGAAGAGGACTAAAGTTTTACTTAAATCGCATCAAGTATTCATGTCTCCAGAATTTGCACTCCCACAAGTAAGATACCAGACAGCATGTAGGAGAGCTTCATGACCCATCATGTCCTACACAAACATTTTACTCCTGAGGTGTTTCAGGGGTATCCTGGCAATGCAGGAAATGAAGATCCTGTTTTTCCTTCAATAGGCTTTACCAGTTCCCCACTGAGAATGAGAAAGATTACAGTACAGAATTTTTCAATAGGGAGTTGGACAAGAGATTCTAGATGGGAGCTTTAACCCACCACATGAGAGAGGAAGGTGCAAAGACATGAGAATGGGCACTATCTGACCTTGCTCCTCCTCCTCACCAGGGTGATATTCCTTGGGTTTGGGGCTTAAGTTAGTGATAATGCTGGCAACAAAGGTTTTCAAATGTTTTAAGCCAAGTGCTGAGGCGTTGCCAGGTCACCAACATCCTTTGGAAGTGAGATCCCTTTCAGAGCAGCCCACATGCAGCTCAATGAGCCTAATGTTTGATATGACTATTTATTTTTAAAGATCTTGATTTTAGTTTCTTTCAAATTCATGTTATATTCTCATAATGGATGATGTATACTCACAGATTTTTGTAGGTCTTTTTGGCAGTGAACTGATTTGTTTGGCATTTATCTGGCAGAGTTTTCACTGCACTGCCATAAATATTTGTTTTATTTGAATTAAAAAAAAAATCCTTACTGTGATAAATAATGGCACAGTGACTTCAACTGGAAGTGCTTACAAGACAGCAAAATTCTTGATGCGTATTTTTTGTGTGTGTACTTTCAAATAGAAATAGGCATCTGGAGGAGCATGAGCTGCTACTGAACGCTATCAGAGATGCAGTGCTCCCTCTCCTGGTAGAAGTCAGAAATCAGCTGTGAAGAAAGAGTCCCATTCCCCTAGCAGAAAATTTACAGTGTTTAAAAAAAAAAAAAAAAGAAAGAGCAAACAATAATCTCCTCAAAGATCAGACAAAAATCCAGAAGCCTTAATTCCACAAGAAATAAACTACCCCTTTACACAGCACAGAAAGTTCCTTCCAGTTAAACAACACACAAAAACGAATCCAGTGGCATCTGTTTTTGCAGAAGCGCAAGAGCAGGCTTCAGTGAGAGCAAGCGTTAAACATGTGCATGCCCTTCTAAAGGAATACAATCTCAAGAGCATCATTTCTTAAACCAAGAGGTTTGGAAAGCTTAAAGTATACAATTCCTCTTTAAAAATTAGCTTCCCCTCCAGTATAATCAACAATTCACCCAAGATGTTGATCAGGCCCCCTGCTGACATTTAAGGAAGAAAGTATTTATTAGTGTTTAGATATTCTCAAAGTATTCTTGATGCTGACTGACTGCATTAGCTATACCGAGTGATAACTGGTGGGACACTTGAAAATACTTACCTTGTGTTTAACTGCTGGCAAGGCATCAACCAGTGTCTGAAGCCCTTCATGATGTGCTCCTAGCTGCAGAGGACAGGTAGGAGTTAGAGAATCATTAAACTGACATTCTACATGTCTACCTTAATCAGTATTTTTTTATAACAACAACAAAAATCTAGAGGTATTTTGTCCTAAATTGGTTTTCAACAAAATGAAAATAAAAGGCATTGTTACAGCTTATTACAGAAAGTGAAATTACCTTTAAAAACACTCCAATAACGGCCAAGCCGTTACCTTCCATTACAGCTTCTTCAAAAGTTGGGTACACAACAGCATTCCAGTGTACTAAGTGCAACTGGAATATAAATAAATGAGAAATCAACACACGCACAGAACACAGCAATGACATCAAGAAACTTGACTTTTGATCTTTGCTACATTTGGTCCTTGGCAATTTGAGACACTGGAATGAGCTACCTCAGAAATCACACACCCCAGAAATGAGGACGACGGCGTTACTGGAAAATAATGGTACTTCCTTTTTTATTTTTTCTTTTCCCTTTTTTTTAAACAATAGCTAAAGACCCATTAACCACACTTCACACATATGAAAGGGGTTTTGTCTGTGGGAGACTAATTACAGGAATATTAGTTAAAGGCACAAAAAAAGCTTAGTATAGCTGGACCTGAATGACTCTTCATCTCCTAACAGGAAGGACAGAGCATGCTATTCTGCTAAGGAATATTCTCTTGTACATAACATAAGCTCCCTCTGCACTGCTTACAGTCCAATACAAGCATTCCATTGAGGAGTTTTGTGTATTAAATAGATAGCTAGCACCAGTTCCAAAACTTAGTCATATACTCTTGCTGTTAATAAACACCTTGCCAAGCTGACAGGCACCATTATGAATGCATTAACAGGAAATAAACGTCTTCTTAAAAATAAGCTGTAGTAACTTTTCAAATTCTCCATTTGGACATATAACTATGTTTATACCTGTCACGCTTTCCTCTCTGAACAACTTAATCTGTTTTTTGTCCCGTTGGCCCCATCCTTTTTATTGACTCTCTTTCTGCCTTGGTAGTTACTTCATCACAAAAAGTTTAGCTACTTTAATAATTGCTTACGAGTTGAAAACAGAAAATAAAGTGATCGTGACAACCACTGTATTACCATAGAACTCTGCTATGCATTATTCTAATGACTTTAAGAAACACACAAAAAAGTTGATAACTGGAATAAACCTTCTAACATTAGCCAAAGCTCTGGGGTCACATACACAAGACAGTTACTGTATACAAAGTAAGCAGGACGAGGATTCTTGAGTTACGGGTATGGGTGTGAGAATTAAATAATCTTCCATTTTCTCTTTAAAAAATATTTAAAAAGTATTTAGTATGTGCTTTGTCTCTCTGCAAGCATTTAGTAATAATAAAGTGATTTTAGATTTGGAGGTTCACTAGAGACAGCAGCTGAGATGCAGCACATTCACCATACTCCCAAGAAAACAGATCACGTGAACTCTTCGCTTACTGCAGCTCAGAGGTAAAGCACTTAGATTTTCATTGAGATCTGAGCTTGCACATTTACCTGACTATTTGCTGTCCACCTGATCTGCACCACATCTGCTGGGACCTGGGAGTTCATTGAGACCTGACTGCACCCTCAGTTTGCTGTCTCATCCTTTTGCCCTTTAAAAGGGGGAAGGACAAGCAGAGTTGTGCCATTCCATCCACAGCGAGCTGGAGTAACTGTGATTCTTTGCTGCCTACTACTGGCTTGTCTGGCAGCTACCCCTGGGAACATTCAGGGAGAAGAAAACATTACTGACACTTTCAGTAATGGGGCCAATGTCCAGTTTTAAGACTGTGCTCTTCTCCAGAAAACACATGGAATATGAACTTACTGATCAAACAGTAGATGAGCTGTGGCACCTACCAGGTCTGATCTTCAACAGTAAACTGCAATTCTTCAAACTGGGAGTTTTCTAGCATGCAGTCTAGAGCCTGAGATAGACAGCCTGAGACCTACCCTCCAGTCCCCACAAGCATTTGCATTGCTCAGCATTTTATCTCATACCTCTGCCGGGTAAAATTTACTGTCAACTGTGTGCTCTGAACCCCACTCATTTATAGCTCCCCAGTGGAAGTGGAACTGCTTTAGCCTGTACTGGTTTTCCAAGGGACCTCCAATGATTACTGAAAAACAAAACAAGACACACATATTAATGAACGTGATTTAGAATTGTCCAAATAACAGAGCAAGATCCTGCTTTAAATAAGTTTGCCCAGGGAAGAAATCAGGAGAAGCAACTACCTTATTGAAACAGTCCTCTATTGCTTGGCTACTTCTAGAATTTACTTTGCTGTGACAAAATTGTTCAAGCAAACACATCACTTTTTCCCCTGCAGCCTGAATCAACTACATCAAATTGAAGGTGATAAACTAAACAGTCTCCTCATCCATCTCCCCTCAAGGAAATTTTTTTTCCAATCCACATCAAGTTTGGCAGAGTCATGCTGATTACTATGCTCTTTCTTTGAGCAGACATATGGGAACTGCCTTACCAGAAGAAACACATATGACAAAGCAAGGGATACATCTATAAAATGGCATCCCAGCAAAGCCTCAATATCTATGAAAAATGTTGAATTTTCCCATGACAATATGAGACTTAAAAATCCAATTTTGCCAGAAAAATCAGTACATTATGTCAAATGTTCAACTCTGCTTTTTTTTTTTTTATATATTACAAAAATCCAAGCATGCTATTCTGCTTCAACACAGCTTTCAGATTGCATAACCAATGTGAAAAGATTTCCTGCACAGACAGAAATATACTAATATTGTGCCTATTGTAAACTGCTCAAGCTATACTTCACAAAGCATCTGAACATACAGTCTGGGCATGATTCTGAGTTTCTGGAAGCTTTAGTGCACTTTTTAGCCACAAGTAAAGCTAAACATTCAGTCTGCTCTCCTGATTTCAGGAGGCATCTCATCATTTTGTAAACACATGAATGAAAAAGTCTGCCTAGTTTTCTCCATAGTGTTGGTTTTTACTCATTTCCTCCTAAGTGAATCAGGAACATCCTGCAATGTCTTCTTGATAGTTATTACATCACAGTATCAGCTAAACGAGACACCATAATTACTTGCAAAGGGCTAACAACAAATATGTAGCCGTAGAGACCCATTTGCTGATTTTTACTTAACTGTACGTTGTGGTTAAATTGTATGGCAAACCACTGTACAAAGTACACAATCCCACCACTACTTTTGAAAAGTTAATCACTTTAATACTAAGGAGAAAACAATGAGAGGCATTAAGAGTTTTTCCCTTTTTTTTTTTTTCTTCTCCTCTGAAAGCCAGCCAGCAGTTTTGAAATTCTAACTAGAATTTGTGATAGAAGAGTAAGGTAAAATGAGCTATGCAAATTGACATTTAATTGATCTCATCCACTGAGCTCTTAGCATAAATGCAATACTGCAATCACTAAAAAAATCATGACAGACAAAGATAACTTTCAGGGATGGGATTAAGATGTGGCCCATACTGCCAAGCTTTTCAGAATGAAAGTTTCTGCAGTCTAACACTCTCTGTTCCTGATTAAGTGATGATGCAAACCTGCAAGTGACTACGTTTATGTTAATAATCATATTCACTCGAATGTTTCCCTCATGAATAACATTAGGCACAGGCACACATATGTAGAAAATTACGTTCCTATAGTGGACACTAGAAAGTGACAGGAAACAAACAGGAACTTACAGTTCCTTTATATGCTTTTTTGCCATTCATTTCCTCTCTCTCAGTTTACCAGTCTTGATCATTTCAGAACAAAACAGAAGTTTACAAGAACTCTAACAACAAGCAGGGGAAAGAATCACATCAGTTTTTGTTGTAGCCCTAGTTTCAGTCTCATTTCCTTGCAGGAGGTGGCATTCACACACACAGACAGGACCACGTACTGTACATACCTTCCTCACACCCTCCTCCTCCTTCATGCTCCTGCTCTGCTCATAAGCAAACATGCCATGGCAGCACTACTTTCATCTTTTGCCCAAGACTTGTTTTGCCTCATCTCAGGAGTTGGGCATTTCTGTCTATCCTGGATGCACATTTCATTTTGTCTTTTTCATCTTCTGTTTCAGTTCTGTTGCTTTTTCTTTTTTGCTTATTCATACACTTCCTTCTCTGTATTTCTAACATTGTTAGACAGAAGCTGGCAGAAAGAAAAATCAGAAAATAGAAACAGTAAAGAGAGAAAGGTGGAGGAGAGAGGCAAGCACTTGAAAACCTGGCCATTTATACAGCAACATCCCATGATCTGTTGTTTCTCTGTCATTTTGGAATCCTGTCACTGATAGTTTAATGCCATCCTCCACTAGTCGTCATCGCCCTTCACTGACTTTAATTCATTTGAGGAAGATGATGATGATAAAAAGACAGCCATCCAGAAAGAGGCAGCAAGAATGCTCCCACTGAAAACATTTACCTCAAGTGTTCAGTCTTACAGATGAAGCAGATAAGATCTCTCAGAGCTCTGATGTGCTCTGAACAGCCAGCCTCTGAAAGGCCAGCACCCCTCAATTGACAGTTCTGATGATCCCATGCTTGCCTGTCACAAAAACTGTCCCTGTCTATTTAAATGGTGGGTGTTTCCTAATCTCCTGCAGGCAATTCCCCTCCATTACATCACTTCTTGCAGAAAAAAACCCCAACTTTGTCACCCATTGAGCTGCAAACCATTACACTTTTCAGGAATGCATCTTCAACAGATAGCGGGGTATGGCTGTATAAAGTAAAAGTCTGTTAAATTAAAAGCAAAACCAATCTAAAGTTAGTAAGTTAAAATCACTGATGAGCTAAGAAGTGACGTCTCCAACTTAAGTCTCTCCTCTAACCCCACCTCACTAACAACAGCAGTTTGCACCATGCAAAGAGAAGGGCACTGCTTGGTTTCTTCATTACATGTCACAGTGCTGAAACGAACAAGGGCAAGAATACTCCCTCGCTGGAAACTAACATTCTGGGTCAACAGCTATAAACAAAAAAAAGAGACCCCCAAAACATCACACAAGCCCCTGATAGCTCCGTGCATTCCACCACTACCATTTTTGCTGCATTGTTTTATCAGCCTGTTTCCAAACATAAACCAAAAATGCTCGTATTGCAGAGACAAATCATTTGTTTACTAGTATGCTGAAAGCTTCCTTTCCAGGAGCATTACTACATCCCTTACAAAGTTCTAGCATCTCTCATGGTAAGTGGTTGTCTTAAACAGCAATGACTGTAATCAAATGGGTTCAAACTTGCCCAGGGTCCCTCAATTCTTCCCTCCAGAACAAGTTGAGTAATCAACATGAATAACGTGCTTCACAATATCCCTGACCAACTGCTACCAGTTTACCTACCCTTTACAAAATATCTTCTTTATACATACCAGCAGTATCCTTGCTGGTATGTATAAAAGTCAACTTTTAAAAGGAACACTGGACAGACAATCCAGAATTTGGAGGCAATATCTTGATTTTAAGTCACTTGACTCTATTGAGCATTGAAAGATTTAGCTGCTCAGGTCAGAGTGCTTCTTCATAATAAGTTACTGGAACGCATAATTGCACTTTGCATGCACAGACTCCTGCTTACACTGAAACAACAGGAACACATGCACCTGCTCCCTATGGTAGCAGCTCAGTATTATTTAATTCTCCAAAAGCTTACTGAGATAAGTATGTGTGCTTTCCAACTGAAAGTCATTTTGCTGCTGATCATTTCAAATGCATTAAATATATCTGTTAATACCACAAAAGAGTTGAGTGGCAGATTAATAAAGTATAATGATGGAATCTCATTTCAAATTGAGTAGATATAGATAAATATGTCTGAAGACTGACTCACGTAGACAAAGCTGTGACCTAATCTAAAGAGGGCATTAAGGCTTGTGCAATAAGTTTCAATCTACAACAGATTTGTGCACAATGTCTGTGGTAATAAATACATAGAAAAAGTGAGGCCTATATAGAACTTCTGCATTACAATTCCCATCACTATAAATCCACGTTCAGCTACAGTGTTCTTTAACTGTACATTCTTTTTCAACGCTTGCCCTGAGGTTTTACATCATGCAAACATTTCTCCTCTCTAAGCATTAACAAGACATTAAATAGATTTGCTGGAGTTTCGCTTACTTGATCTATCAGTAGAATCATCAAACTCAACCAGGAATGAATATCCATTGTTCCAGATGTGAAGACATGTTGTTGGGTCGTAGCTGATTTTCAGAGGCTTCAGAAAGGGGTCATAAACACTGTCTCTCCACTGGATATTGATAGGAGACTGTCGGGTGCCCCCAGGAATTGTAAGTGGACTCTGCCAAAGTGGATGCACTGGAAGATGATGAAGAGAGTCATGCATGATACAGAACTTCCAACTAAACACTTCAGAACTTTTTGGCAAGAGAGGGTGCTTTGGCATATTGGCTCCAACAGCTAATTCAAGTCAGCTGATGCACAGGAAAGCAAAAAAAAAACCAAAAAAAACCCATGCCATTTGCATGACTCAAAGCCACACAGGGAAGTGCAATATTTTGACTTAGGACTGTGTTGATACATTTCTGCATTTGCAAAATGCTCTTCAAAGAAATTCTGTCCCCTTATTTGCCAGAAGATTGTTTTCCTTTTATTGCCAACTGATTTTAAGGTGGCTTCTGTTTTACAGCTTTGCCAGAATTTCAGCACACCACTTCAGCTTTGCTTAGAGATGGTACACATCGCTACCATCACTGATGTCAGATTGCACCAGACACAGGATAATTCCCACTAGAAGGCAAAAATATTCTCTTGAAGGTGCTGGTCTTTCGTCTACGTGCGCGTAGGGGTTACACCACTGCTCTGAAACACCCATGCCAATATTGACCAAGACTAGCTTAGGCAATCAGGACCTACAGCTGATCCCCACACCTGCAAAACCCCAAACTACCCATTCTGGGGGCAGCTCAGGCATCTCTTACTGGCACGAGCAGTCCAGATGCATTAGCACAGTTTCCACTGGATTTTATTCTGCTTAGAGAGAGAATGGAGATCTGTGTGGACTTGGGCAGCACTGGTTTACCTGCCGCCCCCTGACACCAACAACACACAGACAGCAGTTTGTTGTGCCCTGCCCATCCACGGAACCCAAAACAGGGAGGGTCTGAAGCCCTGCATCACCAGCTACTTCATTAGACAGAACTGCTCACCGTCTTTCACAAGGGAAAAGGATAAAATAAGTGAAATCCTTTAACAAAGCACCACATGAGGGACAGCTAAAGAACGTTCCCCCTCGGTTTCCTCAGGAAGGAGCAAACTTCATCAGCCTGTGCAAAGTCACCACACGCAGCTAACACAGAGGCAGGCGAGCAAAACACTCTCCAAAACTGCCACAGCCCTGTTATCATTACTGCCATTTCCTGATGTTTCAGCAGAGGAATTGTCGCGGACAAAACCAGGCTGAACTTGGCGTCCCCACCTCTTCTACACAAACTTTCGAGGCACCAGCAGCCCCCTCAGTCCGGTGGAAGCGATGGAGGGACGTGGGCGCTGCCCAGGCCCGGGGCAGGCCGGGGAGGGCGCAGCGCGGTGGGCAGTGGGGCTGTCTCGGGGTGGGGGACCATGAGCCGGGCGGGGAGAGCGAGGGGGGCTCCGGACAGCGACCTGCTCTTCCCAGGCGGCGGGAGCTGCTCCCGTCGAGGGGTGACGGCAGCCCCGGCCTAAGGTAGCTCGTCCCTGGGCGGACCCCCCTGAGGGAAGGGGCTCCCCCCCCTGAGGGAAGCGGCGCGGGAGGGCGGCAGCACTCACGAGCGTCTCGCAGGCGGTAGGAGCAGCAGGCTCCCAGGCTGCACCGTCGTATCCCCCGCCGTGAGGCAGCGGCCACCCAAACCCGGCGCAACAACGGCAACATCGCGAAGGAGTCCGCGGAGTCGCCGGGCGCCACCGCCCAGCCCGGCACGGCCCCTTCCGGCACGGCCCCCCCGCCGCTATCGCTCCCTCAGGGGCGCGGGCGGGTTTCCTCACCACGGTTGAAGGCGGCTTCTACCCAGCCGGCAGCTTTTCCTTCAGGGGCAGGCCAAGACTGGATTCTACCGGTATTTTATCCAGTGACAACATTAGAGAAGAGTCCACGGTTCCCTATGGGTGCGTGTTCACCATTTCCTATGGTCAGGCTAATTCCTGTGCCTCCCTTATGTCAAAACTGTATTTCCTCACAGGGTGATAGCAGCAGGGCTTGCTTACGCACTTTAGGATATTACTATTTATTCTTGTCTAGTCAGTTTTGCTCAAGTAGGAGGTTTCGGTTTCTTCCAGCTGAACTTGGGCTGGAGCATGATTCGTCTGTCTCAGAGAGATCCGTGGCCCTAGCACAGCAGGGTCCCTGCCCCAAACTGCACCCAGAAAAGTTAGGAAAAGTTAACTTTATGGCCACTTTACCTAACTGCATCTGTCCAAAAGTCTGGAGGGTAAAATAAGGCCCAGCCTGGGATGGTAAAAGGGGCCAATTCAACCAGCGTTTGTTTGGCACTGCGTGAGGCAAGCCTTGATGAAACTGGTTAAAATCTTGGTTGCTCCTTGTACCTCTTCTGTATTACAGCTGCCATTGAGGAACACAAAGCAAAAAGGGATGTCGGTGAATAGCTGGCAGTGTTGGTGAAAGCAAAGAGGAAGTAAGTGTCCTCATTTTTGCCAGGTCTGTTGGGCAGCCAGGAGTAGAACACCACACTTCAGCTCCTGGCCTTCGTCTTGCCACCTACTTTGAGGTATATTTCTTGGTTACACTCTTAAAATAATTTTGCAAATCTGCCTGTACTTTTTGGGGATTTTTAATCTAGTTAGGGGGAGTACTTTTGAATTTTCATGAGGAGGAATGTGACGTAGCATTGAGAATGTTTAACTGAAATGGAGACAAGATACTCAGCTCAAGCCAACCAAGAACCATTTGCTGTAGTTGACAACACTGTGTAAGAATTTTTCATTGCATTCACAGTATAACCTATTTAAAGTACTACTCAGCTGAGCAAGAAGAGGTTGAAATTTGGCAAGTGATTTGCTTTGGGTGGCTACATGATCAGAAAATAGGTCTGCAGGAGATAGACAAACAGTGTGTCATCTTAGGATGTTAAACCTGGGTTTAAATTTCATTTTACTTCCTACTCCCCAAGATAAGCCTTCTTTAAAGCACAGTATTTTTTTTGTATACTAGGATTCAGTTGCAAACATAATGAATTCTTGGTTTGACTCTCAATGTTTTTCAGGATGACTGATCTTACTGTCCTCAACAGTCTCCTGTAACTTAAGAAGAGGTGGGTACTAGATGAAATGGAAAACAGTTGCTGCCCATAAACACCATTATTCATTCAGGCTTAATCATAGTTTAATAGCGTATCGATCATGGTTAGGCAACTGTATTTAGCACAGGTCAGACATGTCTGTTGCTGCAGCTACTTAGGAACAACAGATAGCTTCTGGTCATGACATAACCCAAGCCCATAGAGCTTCATAACTGCAGCACGGAGCTCAGACATAGCTTCAGATATTGTAATATTGACCATAAACAAGAGATACTGGGTTTTATTCTCATCGACTAACAAAACAAGATTATCATTCTTTCACGTTCCATTTTTCTGTGACATGTCCTCTAAATACAATTGATAATCTTGGACAGCTGAGAAGTCACATCTACCAAATTAACTAGTGTATGTATGTCCTATATCATAGTGTAGATCCTTACACTTGCAGAGTGTAACCTGGTTTCTGTGCAACCATCACTTTTCTGCCTGTTAAAAGGAAATGAAAAAACAAGCCTCAAACTCCACTGCTTTACACTGTGGCATTAAGATGACCAAACTTTGTGAAGCTTTTTAGGGATTTGATCCTGCAAGGTTTTAAAAATGTAAAGTTTATGATAGAACTACTAAGCTGAACAGAATGAGTCATTTCTTGTGGGCTGAACAGTACAACCAAAGGAAAGTTCTTATGGCATAGGCTTTCAGAAACGATGGGCTCTTCAGGTGCAAAACTAAAGAGAAATAACTTTGACCTAGAAAACTTTTGTTTTCCTTCTGAATCATTCACAGAATCTGCATCAAGTTTTACGTGCACATGCTGTTTCTTACGGAGCATAAACTTCAGTAAAACCTTAGCGGTTAATGAAAAAAACCCCACTTTTCTCTAGAGGGTTAAAGAAAACCCTTCAAAACATGAGCTCGGTGGCAGTGAGATGGTTTGTTTTGGAAATGGCATACAGAAAGACAAAAACTACCTGTGCAAAAGGAAACATAAGCCCTAAACCTTATTCCCAGCACTTAGCCAGTGTGGCAAAAATCATCTTTTCTGGACCATTCCAGAACCAGTGTTTCTCCTTGGCTGTGCCCCATCTAGAGATGGTGGTTTATGCAAGAGACATGACTCGCATGCAGTGAGCTGGAGAGAACAGCAGCAGCCAGATCTCTGTTGTTCTCATGTTTTTCCAAATTTGTTATGTTTCTGGACCATCTGGGAGGTTTCAGCTATGCTCTCTCTTGTTCCTGAACTGAGAGTAGTTTCTGTGTATAGAGAAGACTGCAACCAGAAATCTGGCAATTGGCCTACTGGATGAATTAAAGTGATGCAGAATCTGTGTGGAAAGAGAAATAGAAACCTCATCTGCTAGATCTGTTTTCAAGTGTGCAAAGTAAAAAAAAAACAAACCAAAAAACCAAAAAAGTGACAATTTAGGTAAAATGCAGTTTGCATACTTTCCTTTATGCATGCCTCATTTACTGTCAGCTTTCTGAGGGTCTAGTCTATTTTTTACCTTTGTTACATGCATATCTATGGTATTGTCAGAACAGTTGTAGTAAATACTGTAATAAAACAAGCATGACCAAGATGCGAGTCATCTGTGAAGAGAGATCTGCCACAAACAGACCTAATCTGTGCTTGATTTATTTTTTTAAAACCTTCCAGACACAGTGATGCTCCATTTAATTTTATAGTATTTGGAGGCTTCTTACATTTGCACTGTATTTTTTTCCTACTTTTCCCAGCTGAACTAGATGTATAGAGCCATCCAAATAGTCCCAATCTTTTGAATTTTTTTCTATAATTAATCGCAGCTGTGGATGCTTTAACAGGTCTGTTTGGAGTAATTGTTTAAAATTTCATTTAGCATTGACACAGGTATCAAAAGCTTTGGGGTGGGAGTCAAGATCCTGATGAAAATACAGGTTCTGTATATTACTGGGTTATCATAATTTATAAGACAATTTCCAAGAAAATATTTTGAAGGCCACAGTTCTATGGTAAAAATCCAAAATAAATTCAGTTAAAGGATTTACTGCCAATTTATACTGTTGCAAACTTGATTTAAAGATACAAAGCATTTTTTAATGTTTCATTTTTGAATTCCCTGTAAGTATCCTGGGGAGGAGAGAGTTCTCACATATGGGTTGCAAAACTAGAAGAAAGAGTATGAAAATTAATTCAGGTGGTTGTCACGTAAGAATGAGGAGTAAAACGACCCCGCTTCAGTGGATTTCAGTCTTTATGGGCTTAATCTTTAAGGAGGAAAAAAACAAAACAAAACAACGAAAACCTGTTGAATAAAGCACTTTGATTTGTTTACACAGGGTCTTTGAAACAAGCTTCACCCAGCTCTGAAATAAAACAGGGAGGACAGCGCGGTGGGAAAAGTTGAGAAAGCTCACCCACTTGAAGGAAATACATTTTTGTCCTAAGTTGAGCAGGGGTGCTTTCCATAGCAACACATTCTGAATTAGAAAAATAAAAACAAACATATTACTGAAACTCAGTAAAGAACCATTTAAACTTTAAAGGACCATGGCTCTGCTTCAGCTACTTGGATTGAATATTACAGAGGAAATCCAAGATAGGTTGATTTCTTTGAAGCTTTTTAGTATGAATCAAGATTTTGGAGGATAACAGTGATGGTTGGCTGAGGTCCATCGTGACAAGGTGTTGAAAGTTCTGTTGAATTGATGTCAGATTTGGACTGTGATTTAGGCCAGTTTATTGATAAACAGTCCAGTGCTTTTTACCAAACGGATGTGACTGACAGTCCTCTAAGCTCAACAGGAAAGCAGCAGCAGATTGTGAAATGCTGAGCTTTTCTTTGCTTCCAGAATGTTTGGCTGAGATAGCAGCCTGGATGAGAAGGCAGTGGCTGAGGCTAAGTCCAGATAAGGAGGAGGTAATTCCAGTTGGCACGGTAAAGCAAACAGAGGCTTTATCTTTTCTGTATAAAAACATTTGCTAAAGTTATGCATGCAGGCTTAGTAACTCAGCATGGAAAGGGTTCAGAAGATATTTCATGGACGATTTGTGTCGTTACTGCAATTGTATGTGCAGTCCTGGAGATGGCACACCTGGATTGCGTGTCATTGCTCTACTTACACAATTCTTAAAAAAAACCACAACAAACCTGAACAACTGCAAACTTGAAGGATTCTGCTTTTCTTGTAACTTCTAAAAGGATAAGAAAGAAAAAAAGCCATTCAGGTCTGTTCTGGCAATAATTACTAGGGTGAGGGAATACTCCATAGACTTAAAATCCCTATGAAGCACATTTCCAGCAACTCCCTCTCTATTGTATTAAAAGGTGCCTGAAGCCACAGCCTCCATGAATTGTTACAAGATACTACAGAGCTTAGTACAGGCATCCACTGCGGTAGTCCATGTCACTAGAAATTTTTGCATATATACCATGATTCTCAGCAATGTTTCTACAGTTCTTTCCCAGTGAATTGGAGAAAAATACTTTTGTCCTTGGGGGGACACAAGGGGAATGCAGAAAAGGCACTGGGAAGTGTCAGCATTTGAATTGTTTAACCTAGGTCCTCACAGCAAATGTCTTGAGTTAACTGCCAAGTGAAAGCATCACTGTACAGCTCGGTGAGAGCTGTACTCCTGTGTGTGGGAAGGGTGAGGGGAGAAAGATAAGACCTGAAGTTTGGGAAAATGGTGAACTTTACATTGAAGACATTACCTAAGAGCTCAGTAGTCCGATTTTACTGTTTCTTTGATCAAGTTTTTGTCACTGAAAGGGCTGTTTATACTGTCAGCTGTGAATAGTGGAATTTAATTGATTGTTCTTTTTGCTTTGAATGCACGTTGTGGAGAGGGTCTAGCCACCAGATGGAGGAACCCACAGGCTGGCTTATTCAGAGCTGGTGTCTATTCACTGGCAGCCGAAACCAGCCATTCCAAAGATAGCATTTTCAGTTTATTTTGGCATTTCTTGCATGAACATCATGGAGCAGAGAAAGATTTAAGTAATAAATAGCATCTGTCTTAAATTGCACAGGGAAATGAGAGTAAAAAGAGATAGATAGCAATGGTAATTATTTTAATCGGCGATGCTCTTACGATGGAACAGCCTTGTATGATCTCTTCCTGGAATGTTTGTTACCATGAAGTGAGTTTTGATTTCTTAGTACAGTTCCCCATGGACAAATATCCACAGCAAAAAATATGGCATCATTTCACCCCTTACTGGAAACTGATGAACCATAAGTACCCATGAAATAATTACTTTCTTCGTTGCATGTGGTGATCCAGAGATCTCAGCTTTTCTCTTGTTTGCTTTCCACTGAACAATTTCAAATAATTTTCCTAGAGTAATACTTTCACTAATAGAACAGAAACATAACACTCAATTGTAATATGTTCCATTCCTGAAGTTTTGAATTCTATAGGCCATAAAGTTTTGTGGTATATTAAAACTGAACAAGCAGAAGAATAGGAACTCTGTAGAGGGATTTGGTGCTGCTGATTCATGGGTTTCATTACTTTTTTAATGAAGGATGTTGATTTATATTGTCTGTGGGACTTCTGAAACTGGAAGTCGTTGGACTTGCAGTGAATATTCACTTGCAATCTTAGTTTATGTCTTCAAATATAAAAATAATGAATAAATAATAAAAATTAATGAATAAAGAGACAGAACTTTTAACCACAATTACAGTGGATTCTCTGGATTTCCCCTCTGAAGCAGTAATTCATGTCACTGCACATGATGAGCAGGATTGTATGAGCCCAAGTGCTACTTTTATTGGCACAGGTTTTGGGTTTAGCTGTCGAATCTCCAACACTGAAGAAGTTTGCTGATAAATTGCAAATAAAGGAGTAATATAGGCATTGCTTGTGACTATTAAAATATGTTCTCTCATATACACACATCCTTGTATGCAATAAGTGTACATACAGTTGTACAGACTAACACACCTAATTAGTATGAATTAATTAGAAAAGCTACTATTGCATGCACCTAATTATTACACCTAATTAATATGAATTTGTTAGAAAAGCTACTCTTTTATAAGGCTGAATCATTGTTTTTATAAACATTACTGTAGTGCTTTTCTTTGAATAGATAAACAATGGCTCTTTTTCCTCATTTTAATGGGAAGAATGAAGTTTCTGAGCACGCTTGTAAAGAAGAAAAACTGGTAGGAAAGGAAGTAAAAGAGACTTTTGAGCTGTACTAAGAAAACTCTACGCAGGTCAGAAAAGGGAAGAATACTGTCGTGGATGCATGTGTGACTCATTTTAATTTTGCATTAGGAATTAGGCTCTTGTAGTAGTTTCACTAGTAAAACAATTCAGTGCTAGTCTTGCTTCTAGAATTAGGCATCTCCTGTAGATTTAAAAGGCACCTTTTGAAAAGGAAGGTGAAGTGCTGTATTAACACATTATGGTACTAGATTGAAATACCCATTCTGTTCAAGCTTTCAGAAGACAATTCACATTTTCTGTTCTGAGTAGCAAAAAAAGGAGAAAAATTAGACTGAGAACTCCGAAAAGCATGGCAAACACTGTATCTTTATAAAAAGCGCTCTGAATTATTTCTGATGTGCTGGGGGACTGGGAAGGTTACATGCTATGTATTACATAAAACTTCCATGTGTAGGAATACATGCAACAGTGCACATTGCACTTGGCAGCTAATCTACCAGGTTTTTTGAAATGCTAGTCACTCAGTGGCAGAACGGATGTTGGTATCATCTTCAAAAATACATTTACAATGTTGAGCTGTTAAACATTGAAAGTTACTGACTATTTCTTGAGCTTTCAATATAAACAAAGCCTTGTGCTTGTCTCTGTTCTACTTTGTTTTAAATGTGTCACAAAATCAGCTGTTTGCTCATCAGTTCAGTAAATAAAAATTTGTTATTTGATAATTTAAATAGAAGGGAATCATGTCTCTATTCAAGGAAGGATCTGGCTGTTCTTTGTGAAAAGTTAGTAAGCTAAACACATTTACAGAGAATAAAAATTAGAAAACAAAAGGATTTCCTAGATGTAAAAAATTGCTCTTTACTATTGCTCCATTATCTGCACACAAATCAGAAGACACAGAGTCTCTGGCTGGCCTCATCTTACTTGTAGATAAGTTAATCAGTATTTTAAATAACTAAATCTTTGACATCTTCCAGTAGTATCCTGCATCTCAGGAAGTGTTTCATTGTAGTTCTCCCGTACACCGTATTTGGAGGGTTTTAGTGGTTTGTACTTCTATTAGGTCTCATTTTCTAAATTAAACATTGTAGTGTCTATTAAATTCAAAGTCACTCAGAATCAATTTGCCCTACATGTGCTTTGAATTACACTTATAAATACAGTCTTCATTGAAAACAGTCAAAACCTTGGAGGACAAAATTAAAAATGAATTGTTATATAGTCTGTTTCTTTGTTGTAGTTACAAGTGAAAATCACGAAGAACCCAATAACACTAACAGCAGAAATAACAGTGTTTTAATCCTGCACATGGAGACATATCATGCCATTCAATACAGTATTTCTATCTCTAGTTTCTCTCATTCTATTCACTCTTTTTTCTTTAATCTTTCAGTCACATTCTCAAATTTCCCTTTTTGGTTAGCTGACAAATAAGAAAGAGCAGCAACACTTAACTACATTTGTCATCTTTGTACTGCTGCATCTCTCTTACGCAGGTATCCAGTACTATTTTGATAAATTGAAATACACTTACATGCATCATTCCTGATTTTATGAGTGCAGGCGGCCAGGCTGCAGAGTCGTGCTGGCACTGCTGGTGGACTCCAGATAGTTTTCAGCTGCTTGCATAAATGCGCCAGGGTATTTGCCTTCACGCTATTCATTGCTATCACCTCGGCACTTGAAATGTTCAGTTTGTCAAACAGCTAGAGGAGCTTTCCAGAGCCTATCAACACAAAGCAGAAGCAAAAAACCCGTGTGAATATACAGCTTCAAGGTAACTGAGGGGTCTGCAGACCTATTTATAAAAAAAAATTTGAGAGCACCCTTTCCTGGTTGGAGAGGTGGAGCAAACCAAGTAGTTAATTTTCAACTTGTCCCTGGAGTAGCTTCTTCTTTGGCTCTACATTTCATTGGAGGGCTGGCTAGTTGATGATTATTCTACATGTGCTTTCTAGGTTCTTTCTCATCTGGCTCTAAGAACACCAAAGGGTTACAGAAACCGCTCTTTTGTATGCAAGGAGAGGTTTCTTATCATCTCTTCATGCATACATTCCTTGAATCTGAATAGTTGTCTATTTGAATACTGATGGCTAAGAATTGCCATCATTAACAGCTGCAATTCTGAGGCCTGATGACTTCACAGAAACCTAGTGGAGATCAAGGCTTGCCCAGGAGAACAGGAAGAGGGAACAGCCTTCTGCAGAAGAGTGTTTTAGCTCCAAGCATGTAATACAGTATCATTGCAAGCTCAAGGTGAGGAATTTGTTCTTCTGAACTATCAGATGTCCGATAAGAGGAATAATTTTGTAAAGACTAAAAATAGGAACAGACATAAGGAACCATCATTGCCTCCCCCCCACTTCAGCTCACACATCACTTTGACCCAGCTGAAGTGTTGTTTTTCCAGCAGGGAGAACAGATGAAGATGTTCTCCTGACCTATGTTTATTAGGTATGAAAGCATGAAGAATGTTACTCTCTCTATTATTTCCAGATGCAATTCTAATACCTTTGTTACCTTACATGAAAGATCCTTTAATTTTCATTGGGATGGTCACTCTTCCTCCCATAGCTGCAATCCACACAAGTGGCACAGACACAGGTAGCTTCGGAGGCGGAGCTGTAGTTTCTCAGGCCAAGCACAGAAACACAGGGAAGCAATTCATTCTCTACAGACTTCTCATAATGTCACAGATTATAGTAGGCCAAACAGGAATGAAGATGGAGAGATGTTAGAACAGGGTGCCTGGGCAGGTCGGGGAGCAGCCAGGGCCAGCTGCTCCCCAGGGACAGGGGAGCCAAGGATGAGCCCAGCACAGGCAGTACCCTCCCCAGCAAGGTGTCACGTCACAGAGGCTGAGCTGGCTGCTGGTAAAAGGGGCCAGTGGCAGCCCCAAACACAACAAGTTGAAAAATCAGGTCCAAGGTCCAACTAGAGAGCCCAGGCAGGAGCAAAAGGAGACAGGGCCAAAGACAAGCAACAACAAGGGTGCAAAGTCCTTCCTAGAGACAGGACCTAGAGATGGGTGCCCTCACAACAGAGCTTAGGGGATCAGGCTTGGGCTTAAAAGGGCTCCTGGCCATAAGCAGGAGGGTGGGTAGAGGCTGCAGGTAGGGCTTGTGAGGCCACGAAGGCTTGTTAGTGCCCCCAAGGTCATGACAGCACAAAAGTATTGTGGGGCCTTTAATAATTCTCATGTAAGTATTTGCAAAGTCCCTGTGATTATTTTTCTCCATTAAGTACATAGGAGGGCATATTTTGAAAGCTGCAGACTCTATCAAGGACAGAGCAAGCAGAAATGATAAGGCTATTAACATTGTGCCATTAAAAATTTGCCACTAAAACTCAATCTATATGTTTACCCATGAAATATTTTTTGATAGTTGTTTGGTTTTACTTAACAAAATTTGGTATTTTGAATTAGAAATGTATTTGCTTGATCATATTTTCATTAAACATATGCATGTCTGTCATCTCTTATCACACAGGGTGTAAGTGCAAGGCTTAGGCTCAGGGAATCCTCTTTAGTATCCTAAAGTGGCAAGCTGATCTGTGCTATTTACTACTCCAAAATCTACTAGTTAGGAGTATCTTTCTTAATGCTTGTCATTTATTACCTCAGCTGCCTGCTTCAGAGTATCTAAGAGCAAACCATTATCAGCTAGGGGTTCTTCCTGCAGAACTGCAAAATCAAGCTTCTATTGTGGCTCATAATTGTGAATAATTTCATATGTGGAGTGTGACTGTATACAATGGAAATGTGCTTACTTTGTCTCCACAGAAACTAGAGAAGTAAAAATCTAGAAATTTCTTGCTGACTTTTGCTGTAAGTGCCTCCAGACTAGACAGAGAAGATCAATATTTGTTTTCTTTCTGATGCTTACTAGAGGGTTGCCAGTACTCTCATTCTGGTTAACTTCAAATGAATGTTTTTACCTGCGGGGAGAAAATTACCTCCTTGATTTAGTGTTTAAAGAAATCTGATTCTCCTGGCGTCATGCTTGCAAGGGTGTTCCTGTCCTCATATTGTCTCAGTTGCAATGTGGGCAAGTCAAACCCAACAATTCAGAAAAAATACAGTCTTGCAGTTTTACGGTAATTAAAAAGATAGAAGGAAAGTGATTTCATAATTAACATTTTCCTCACCTAGTTATGGTTTTATAACAGCTGACAGGATGATCAGTCAAGTAGTGGGGAGCTGCCTGGGATGGCATTGCTGCTAAGGAGTCTATGGGGAACCCCTATGGAGTAGCTAAAAATACCACCTAGGGCAGCTTTCACAAAGCAGTCAGGTCACTACTGGCTGGCTTTAACACTTGTTTCTCTGGATTGGCTCCCACTTCCCATGTTAGACGTTGCTTCAGCCTAAGGGATGCTTTTCATTGATGTCCAGATTTTGCTAGGACACTTAGTGATGTGACAGAGCTCACTAGCCTGCTGACCACCTCTACTCGGTCCAGATTTTCATTCTCTCTCTTGGATTAGGGGTCTCCAAACAGGACAGAGTATTCCAGATGTGTCCTCACAAGTGCTGAGTAGTGGGGAGTAGTCACTTGAGGCTCTTTCTAATATAGCCCACTATGCCATTAACCTCCATCGCTCCGAGGGTGCGCTGCTGATACACGTTCACCTTGTCCTCCAGGATTCGCAGTGATTTTCTCCAGAGCTTTTCACTCTAGCAGTTGCTGCCCAGGTTGTACCGCAGCACAGGATTGTACCATCCTAAGTGCAGGACTTGGCATTTGTTGGACTTCTGGAGCAGTCAGTACCACTTGGAATGGTAGCCCTACTGTCCTGCATATGAGAAATGCGGTGTTATATGGAAACTCTCTGAGCGGCCGCTGATGAAGATTTACACTTAGTTTATTTTACCTCTCACACTTGAAAAAATGGGGTTACGTTGCAAGTGATTTTGAACACGTGTCTAAACGGATGCAGGTCCAGAACAAGGACAGTCAAATTCTACGTAGAATAACAGCATTAATGATACATTGATGCTATGTAACATTTTGTATCTGGATGTCTGCAGGGAAAAAAAAAATAATATATATATATATATATAAAAAAAGGTGGGGACTACACAGTAAATGAAAAAAAGCAGCTCGCAGGCAACCTTCAGTTTGAAGAAAAGGATAAAATCCTCTAAAATCAGTAAGTGTGATGAGCTCCCCTTCAGACTTTTGATAATCCCAGTGGATTAAAAAAGACTGATGATGATAATGGTACCTGACCAAGTAAACATGGTCTGCGGCAAACCTGAGCAAAGCTGGGCAAACTGGCAAATACTGGGTAAAGATATCAGCTGGGTAACAGAGGTAAAAGGGCAGCAGAAACAGCTGTGAGCGTGATCCTGGGAAGATCACAGTTGGGCAAAGTGCAAATACAGAGCTTGTCAGAATGGCAGATTTCTGAGAAGGGGAATAGCCTCCTGTCAATTTTTTTTCCATGATGTATACAGGGAGATGGAACAGTCTGTAAGTAAATAAGAGAACATTGTGATCGTGCCTGACCCTTCTCACCTCATTTCTCAGACTGGCAAAAATGATCTGACAAGACTATGAACTTTGACCAGCTGGATGACCAAACGTGTAATGATGTTTTTCTCTCTGCTGAGGGAATTCAAGGCCTTTTCTTCCATCCCCATTCATGAAAACAAGGAGGATCTTCATAAACCGTAAGTGAGTTCAGAGGTAGAACAGAAAATGTCTGTGTCTTGCCTTGAGTCATAGAGCTAGCTGAAGTAGGTTCAGGAACAAAACCCACTTGATCCTGACCTGTTTTCTGTAACAAAATGAAAAACCGATCCTGAGAGAATTGAAAATGGACATGGTGTCTGAAAAGTGATGAGGAAGTATGTACTTGGAGGAGGAAAACTGATGACAGATTTCAAGAGCAGAGAAGTTCTCTGTTGATAAAAGAAATGCCACAGCAACTTTACAAATAGCATTAATACTACCTTTGTTTAAAAATTTTATTTTATAGAACTTTTAATTAAGTATCACTATGTCACAAGACGGTGCATGCTGTGCTCACAAGGACGTGCTTGTGTCCCTCTCCAGTGATGAGAGTTAGTATATAGCAAATGAATAAATTCACTCAAACAGAAACTGAATAAACAGGGGAACTTCAGCTACTCTTTTTGTTTGTAATAGCACAGGATGTGATCAAGGATTTTATCCAAGGAAAGGAAATTATTCCGACAGAGTTCTGATGGCAAATACTCTGGAGTTACTTCTGTGCCCTCATCACATCTTCTGTGTTCTTCATGCCTTTGTTTCTATATTCTCATGCTCAGCAGTGAGTATAATTATGAATGCCTGTCACTTGTTTAAACAAATGCTTTGTTTGGCAACCTTTGTCTTCCTACTGCTGATGCAGCTGCAAAATTGTGTGCACAGTGTGTTAATTTTTTACATTTGATGCTATGGTAAGTTTTTTTTCCCTAACAAAAAAAAAAAAAAAAAAAAAAAAAAAAAAAAAAAAAAAAAGAAAACGCTCTTTAT
>VXBL01000458.1:2545932-2622298 GCA_013400195.1 Aramus guarauna | reverse complement strand
CCCCCCCCCCCCCGCCGGGGCTCCTCGCTGCTGGCCCTTGCTACCGCTGCGGGGGGGGGGGCCGCTGGTCACCCCCTGCGGGGCGTGCGGCGTTTGAGGTGGAGGGTCCTGTCCGTCCCTGCCCCGGCAGTGTCCCCGAAGACCGTGCCCTCTGTCTCCCCCATCTCCCCGAGGGCTGTGTTTTCCCGTTCCGAAGGACGGGGCAGGTTTGAGCCCTCCCCGCGGGTCGCGCACACGCTGCACTGCAGGCAGGTTTTTGGGAAGAAGTGTCCCTCCCTCCTCCCCTCCCTCCCTCCCTCCCTGTCGTAGGAGAGTGTGACTGGTGACATTGGTACTGCCTCTTCCTTTCCTCCGCCGCTTGCAGGTAGCGGTAATGGAAAGGGGCTGCTGCTTTCCCAAGCCTGATGGTGTGTGTGTGTGTGAAAATAGTCTCCTGAGGTGCTGTTTGGGGTGTGTGGTCATGTAGGAAGGGGTTTTCACATCCATATCGGGTTGGTATTTTCTAGTCTGTTCATATCAGTGAGTTGTTTGACAACACACTCGGTCTTCCCTTTTTCCTTACTATTCAAGTGTTGCTTTTATTTTTTTATTTTTTTTAAAATCCTTGTGCAGTTGGAAGTTGTGTACCTTAACCAAATATAGTAATTTTATTCTACTGTGGGACATACAGTTTATATATCAGTTTATTTTTAGAGTGCTCAAAATTTTTTATTTTTTTTTTAAACAAGTTTGGAGGGGTATTAGTAACTGGGTGATTACTTCAGTGGAAGCAGCTTTCAGATTGTTGTAAAATGATAATTGGGAACGTTTTTTGCATATTTTTTTGCCTTCTGTGTGAGGTTATCTTAGGTGTAGTATCCTGTTGATGTCAGCATTTCAAGAAGCAAACATACAATTTGTTGAATTTTGAGTATTCAAGCAAGATCTTAACAAGCAAAAAACCCAAACAAAATCAGACTTTTGTCTTAATATTTTTATAGCAGTGCATCTTGAAACAATGGATTTTCTTAGTTAGAAAGTATTAATATACATTTAAAATGAATGTCCATAGAAATCGACCAGAATAACAGGAATTTGATTCTGAAACTGTATGAGTGTTATTCCCTACATTAAATGACATCTTGGCAGTAGTTCAGTTTTCAATAATACATGAAAAGCTGTTACAAAGAAAGACTAGTTTATTGAGGAGAGTAAAAAGATTGAGTTTGAATCTCAGAGACATTCCATCTCTTTCAGAGGATGAAAATATTTTGTAACTTTTTTCTTTGTTTTGTAATTCATGACCTGTTTTACAATAACAGTGACTGGTTTTAATGCCTTAATTATCCAGCCATGTTTAAGTTGTGTGGTTACAGGACAGGTTTTAAATTTTAAGGTTCTTTTAAAGGAGTAATTGAATAATAACATTAAGATTGCGATAGTAATTTTCAATATTCTCATTTGAAGGGTTTCCGTCGGCACGTGTTCTGCTCAACAAGTTGAAAAAGGCTTGTTTCCTGCTTGTGCTGTTTTTAACGCAGTACGACATCCGTGTTTTACACTGTTTTGTACTGATGAGGTGAAGATGAGCTTATAGTTATAGCTCCATGTAACCAGAAGTGCTACTTACAGGCTTTCCTTGATTTTGCAAGGAGTAGTGCTGTGGGATTCAGACCCACTTTAATTACAGTAATATGCTCACATTTGCAAGGACTTGAAGTTGCCTCTGGTCTTTATCTTGAGCTTTCCCCTAAACCTGTAAAGGTTGTTTGTGTGGGAAGAATACATGCCTTTCTTTTGTCAGAACTTGAATGTCTTCATATCTTTCATTGAAGAATGCCCTGAATTGACATTGCTGTCATGCTCCTTAGGAAGTAACTTAAGGACTCTCTCAGTACGTTCCTTTTGAAAGGAAGAGATGGGTATTTCTCTGTGCACAGAAGCTCTTGTCCCAGAGATCTACAGAATTACGTGAATTGAGCAGAACAGCAAGAGCTACTTGCAGGAGGAGACAATGCCAAGCTAATGATTAGAATTAGAACAACAGAATGTCTATGTATGCTAAACTTTGCTAATAAAATTTTTTTCACAGATTTGATTTCCTTTAGTTTGAAATTTGCTATTTAGTTGTTATTGAAGTAATTTTGTTTTCTGTTTTTTTTTTTACATATTCATTAAAAGGCTAAATCATAATTTTTTTCAAGTAAAAATAAAAAGAATAAAATATCTTTAAACTCATGTCAGACACTTGTTTCCTTGCAGTTACAGGTTTTTAAAGGTACTGTTAAGTGCTTAGTTTTGCCTACCACTTGTTAGACTGCATGTTAAGACATTAAGCAAAAGTGCGCAAAAGGATTAAGTTCGTAAAATCCTTTGCATTTGGGACTTTAAATAAAATAATTTGTAACGTCGTCTGTTGAACAAAATTATTTTATCTTGCTTCCTGTTTGTGATACCCTGACTTAGACCACTTAAGGGAAAAATACATTAAGTTCAAATTTTCCTCTGAAAATTGGAGCACCTGTATTTTATGATGAAAAAAGAATGCATCTCCTTCCCGTGGAGTGAATTCATAGCAACTGTAAAGTTAAACACCCCTGCGTTCCCTGCTCCTTAGACACAAACGTGTCTGTTATATGTATCAACTTACCTCTCTTGAACATCCTATGAATATATAGTCTTGCAAGTTTACACCTGGAGTTACTTGCCTTTTTTTTTCCTAGAGGAAGGGAGGGGGGAATGGTAAAACAGGATCAGACTGTACTTAGGAAAGTATTTCAGAATCTGAAGAACTACTTGCTCTACGTTTTTCCACTGAAATGATGCTCTTCAGTTTATTTTCATAAGTATTTTTTGGTAAGAGTTTTAAAATACTAGTATTATCCTTGTGTTTTAAAACAGCGCTAAGATCAGTTTCCTTTTTCTAGATAGATACAGGAGGTAAAATCTATTAGAAGACTTTTGAGTAAGGGGATTACTTGTATGTTTTATGTTGGCCATCATGCTTTTTGATAGTAGAAGCCTGTGTCAACACTGGGATCTGGCCTTGTCCCCCCCTGGAATTGCTAGATCAGAAGGTTTTTCTGGTGTATAGAAGATTAGCACTGCACATAGTAGGAAAAATATAAAATGATAAAAAAAAATAAATTATGTTACTCCCTTTTGTTGTCAAAGATTGTGTTTTGGGTAAGTCCAACACAAAAGAATAAAGCGTTTTGCACAAATTTCCCTTGAACTTGAGGCAGATGCCTGTCATATTGCATACTGGTGCTGGGGTGCCCGCTGCGTTTAGACTGAACAACTTTGAGGCAAAGCTTCGAAGTGATACAGCAGAGTCTCTTTCCTGCAAAGAAGTTGTTCAGACTTTCTAATACTGCAACCCTCTGGTTTAATTCCTTCTGTCCACGAGTAGCGTGCATGAAGCAAGGGTGTCTTAGGAAGCAACCAAAGGAGGCCAGCTTCAGGTGTATGTCTTAGTCCCACAGCCTCCCACCGCATTTGTTTTTTGTTTCTGGAGAAGAGCTAGTTTTAACATGGTGAAGGAGTCTGACGGTCAGAGGAAAACAGAGTCTGGCATAGTGTGCGTGCTCCACTACACAGACCTGACAAATGACGTATTGTGGGAGAGCGTTTTGGAGCTGAGAAGGGTAGCAGCTTTGCACGTAGAACAGCTTAGCCAGATGGAAGTGGCTTCGCGGCAGTGCTGTTTTGTTGCAAACCAGCATGGGGCAAGATGTTTTCCTCGGCAGCTTCTTCTGGTTGCAGTTTGACTGATGGGGGTTTTCATCACGGAGTTCTAGCTCTAGCCTAGTGTGGTGTTGGTAATGTGATGTAGGAGTTGGATGTTGGAGCTGTGCTTGTATTCTTAGGGTCTGCACGGCTCAGGAATACAGCTCCACTACCCAAGATACAAGGCTTAGTTGCTGTTGCTTTCGTTTTTATCTAGACAGCGACAGGTCATTTCTGCAGTGTGTCTGCTTCCAGAAACACATAAAAGCAATTTTCCATGCTAACTAAAGTTTCTGAATGATCTTTTCCTTGGCTTAAAGTAGAGGACGTTCTGATTCTTTATGATTGAAAAATATGGATATTGTTAAACATGGAGAGATCTGTGTCAGTGCCAGGTTTTAGTTTTATGAAAGATGTATATACTTGCCTACTGTGGTGATTTCAGTTTGAAATGTACTCTGAATTTAGCGATATCTTTAACTCTTCAGAGCAAATAAGACCCTCCAACCTAAGTCTGATTTTTATGAAAGCGAATAATAAGTAGTTCTTGTTAATTAAAAAGTCCAGGTCTAGCTACCATAATTTAAAGAATTATTTTTTTTCACTTTTAATGTTTTTTCCTAGAAAACATGAGATTTATTGTGTAACGGCTTTCTTTTGGCATTTTGGATAATTTCTAGTAAACAAACTCATTTAACACCCCCTCCACGCAATTATCGTACACTTTTTAGCAACATATTTTAAAAATAATAATTTTCTGTTTACACTAAATTGCAGTGTTTGGTCTGTGGAGTGAAGTAATATTTGCTTTGGCAGAGGTAGTAATACAAGATGTGTTTTAAGAAGTCAGTAGTTCAGCCCTTCGGACAGAAGTCTAATCCAGGTCAGGGTTTTTTTTCTAGATAGTATGGCTTATTCTTTACTCAGCCTTTCTTCTTGGTCTCTTTATAAACCTGGAATAAATGTTGTTAAAAGGTTTGAAGAATCACAGGCTCCTCTGGTAATGTAACTGTTAGCATGTGGTCAGTGATGCCAAAATTGGTGATAAGCCTTCCAATGGAGTCAGCAAATCTCATGGCACAGTGGTGTGCCTTTTCCCACTTTGTGGTTGTGAGGGCCTTTGAAAGAGGGAATCTTCATAGAAAATATAATCTCTGAAATTTATTCTTTGGTAAACATTTCTTATTACATAATTAATGACCTTGCTGTTTCAGTGGTCATTTAAAGTACCATCTGTGATACCATTCATTAAGCTGTTTTCTTGACTGCAGAGAATTATTTTTTTATGAGAGGGGGAAAAAATTACTTTATGATACCGAAATAATTGGACAACATAAAGAAAAACTGGGCTTTCAGAGGTAGAAGTTGAAAACTGCTAATCTTCTTAAAATCTCTTTATTTCCCATCTTTTGATCTTGACTGTGTACTTTCAGTCTTGCAAAATGGAAATACGCTTAAAATAATATAGATTGCATAGAGTTTCACAAATATCAAATGATTGCACAGTAAAATGGAGAGAAAGTATTAAGCAGGAAGGAAACTCATGAGATAGCTACTTAATATTGAAATAGTGAAGCTATGGTAGAGATGTGTGCAAGTGCTTTTATCAGGTATAAATTATTATGTAGGTAGTCAGTATTCAGAAGCTGTCGTTTATTCAGCAAGTTTTAGTAAGTGTTTTAATACTAAAAATATTTTATCTCCTTCTCCCTCCCGGTAGCATCTGACAGTTTTTAAAAACTGTTATTTTTAGTTGCAACCCTTTTGTTATGCTATTTATTTCCCACTTTCCAAAGGGGATTCAAATATTGAATAAATAGCTGGTATCTAGATACGTTATTCTTCTCAGACATATATTCCTTAAAAAAAATCCCTTTGAGTTGAACCCGTAGTTGTACAGAAAGTATCTCAAAGTGGTCAACACACAGTATTGTTAGCTAGAAAGCAGCTACTAATGTGTCATGTACAGTCTTAAAGAACTTTTCAGCTTTTTGGCATCCGCTTCATATGGGAGATTAGACTTAAAATTTCTCAAAATTATTTCAGTCTATGCCATGGAGATTTCAAAGCATTTTACTATCAGTACACTTTTTTTCTGCCTAAAAATTAAGTAATGAAACTCAAATTTGATAGAAATTTTATTCTCTGAAGTCTCCTCTCATGCAAGTTTAGGCTCAAAGATCTGGTGATAAACCTTGTTCCCGTTTACACATCCTTGCTGGGGGAAAATGTGCTCCCTTGATCCGTCATGAAGTAACTTACGTTTCACCAGCATAGTGCAGATCCCTCAGTTGCAACAGAGACTCATCAGAAAAAGACTACGTTCCAATGTCTGTAAGAGATGTTTGTACTGCTTGTACCCTTCCGCCAAGTGTTTGATTCCCGGGACTGGAAGAAGACTTCACGGCTTTTCTCAGTCGGTTTCTCAGGCAACTGCAGATCTTTTGAGTAGTAGTGGTGAAGCTCATTTGCTGCGTTACTTTGTCCTGCTGCTTGTGAAAATTACAGTGTGGTGCAAGAGCTTTGGGTGATAGCTGCTCTGAGTTACTATGAGGTTGATTTCATAGCTGGGGTTGCTTCAGCTACCAGCATTTTCTGGAATAGTGACTTTTCAAGTTCTCCTCTGCTTCCTCACTTCAGCTCTAAATCACTTCTCAGTAAAGGCCCTACAAGATGTTTAAAAATCACTGTTGTTCCTCTCTGCTTCCCCTGCAGGAGCAATAATACCAACTCTTTTAAAATAACACCTTTTATTCAGGAACCAGGCAGATACTGCACCTTGGTTTTTTTGGGCAGGCAGTTTTGTTTTTTTTCTTTCCCAAATGGGAAAATTGAATCCTGAGTAGTGTGTAGGGTGATCCCTTGGTGGACCAGTAGCACACATCGTACCAGACCTGTTGTTGCTGAAGTCTGGATACTACTGTGGTTTCTTTCACGTTAGAAATATTTTAAGGCATGCTTTGAGTCTGACATTGCGAACTGCCTTCACTAATTGGAGTACACTCTGCAAGCATTCAAGTCATGCTGATAATCTCTCCAAAAATACATCCATTCCCAGCATCTACAGGATGTTTTGAAGTTTATTGAGGCATAAAAGAAAACTACTTTTATCGGGGTTACAGTTTTTGTAAAGATTTAAGATATGCCCAAATAATTCTGATTCTGTTAGGGAGTGGCTTGAAATTCCTTAGATTAAGAGGTTATATAAAAAAAAAAGAGATTAAGAGGTTATATATATAAAAAAAAAAGCATTAACTTCTAGCTTCAAATGGGGGCAGAGTTATCCAAAGTTCAAAGGACATCTGGATTACCTATCTCAAAAACCCTCTGATCATAGGTAGAAGAAGTTCTTTGAGGCTGGGAGACACTTTTGTAATATGAAATGAATTCTGGAAGTTTGTTCTTTGAATTTAAGTATTTGCAGGTTTTCTTTGAGCTGTTGGCAATAAAGATTCTCCATCTAGTGGATGAAAACATGACTACATCTGGTTCTGCATACTGCATTTGCTGTGTGGGCAGTTCTTGTTTTGTATTTGCTGGTTTTCAGCCGTACAAATCGTGCCTAGCATTAACGATGTACGTCCTGAATAGTTATACCATGATGCAGAAAACTGACCTCTGCCTTAAGGCACTGAATATGCAAACACTTATGTACATCCAGTCCATATGGGTAGTCTCATTAAGTTCAATGGGATTATATGTCTGTAAAATTAAACTAAGATTTTTTTTTTCATGTCTAAGCACCTGAAAGTGTAGTTATAATAGGTGTTAACATATATTTCCTAGCTCACTTGGGAATAATCATATCAAAGATGTGGCAGTGTGGGTGTTGGCACAGGAAAGCAGCAAAAGTGTTTATATGAGGTCCACAGAGAATTTGTATTTGAGTTGCTGTTGTAGGTGGGCACACGCTCAACCCCATCGTTCCTTGTGCCAGAACGTGTTAAGCTGGTAAGAGCAGACAGAGAAGCAGGACAGTGGTATTCCTGTTTCAGTTTGTTGTACGTCGTGTTAGGATTGTGGCCAATGGCTGTGTATTAGAAGAGTTAGAAAAAGGCATCCAAGCAAAACAGTGGCTTGTACCAGGTGGAATGAAAAAAAAAAAAGGGGGGGGGGGAATACTTCTAGAAGCAGAACAATAAAACAACAATAATGTGAGCTTTCATAGCAATATTTGAGAATTTCTGCCTCCCTGCAAGATTTTGTACTCCAAAGAAATTTCAAGATCCTTTATTCTTGGAGCAGCTGTTTCCTTTTTTTCTGTTGTTATCTGTATTTTAAGAACTTGTACTGGAGTCCATCAGCATAGCATCTCTGTGAGTGATATTTATTTTATATATCTATCTCTAGAATGTTATGGCTGGTATCTGTGCTTTCACAGATAAGGAATGTTTCTGTCATGTTTTGGGAGGATAGGCTTTTTTTTTTCCCTGATCTTCAGCTGAACCAAAGATGCCTGTATATTGTTACACTAATTTTTTAAGTTGTTAAACTGAAATGCTTGTGTAGTTTTACTATGAAATTTACTTAAAACAGTGTTTTTACTTGCCTTTTAAGGTGGATTGAGAATAAGGATGAAAACTAAACATATGCTAAGAGGGATTAGAAACTTCTCCTTTATAGTTTTTAGTAGTAATAAAGAAGTGTAAATTCTGATCTCTTTTTCTTTTTTTTTTTTCTTCCCCATCCTCCCCCTGAAAATAATTTTCAACTTCATATTCTGATAGACTACAGCTTCAGAGAGCTGGAGCGTAAGGGAGGCTGGTAGCTCTTGTATTTATAGTGCATTTAACCCTGCATGCTGTTAAATTGTTGCTTTTTATTATGTTATTCTTCATCTGTTACAGTGCATTAACATTTGCACTGATGAGGCCTGTTGGGGAACTATTAATTAGTGTAGGAAGGCTGTGTTCCAGCTGCCAACTGAAGTGACTTTATCTTAGAGAAAAAAACAGACGTTGGGATTAAAAATAAAAATATTGCAAGTCACCGAGCAAGACTAAAAGAGCATTGTCAGGTTCTGAGCCTTGTAAAAATAGTGAATAACTTCATGTATCAAATTATGTGAATGTTTCCCAGTTCTTTCCATGGGACTACTCATAGAGATTGTTTCCATGAAGACACAACAGACTCGTCAACGCAGGAGGTCTGCCAGTTTAGCCAGGGTTATCCTCTGAGCGTGCTGGTTATTCTTTGTTAAGACTATCATGTGAAAAATTTTTTGTACTTGGAGTACCTTGTTGCTGGTTTTGCATCATTTGCTTCCGGAGCGAATGAAACCGAGCTGCACAAAGGCATTCTTGGTGTGGATTATTCTTTGCACAGAGACTTAAAGCTCAGTGGTCTTTCAGGGCTGTTTCCCTGAAGGGACAGGTACTCAGGGAAGTTGAACTGACTTAACAAAAGCAGTTGAGTTGGTATTATGTCCTCTATGGCTCTTCACTTTCAGAGGGTGGATGATCTTTATACTATAATCCCCTTACAGCATAAGGGCATTTTACTGCTGCACAACGCTGTCCTCACAGAGGATTAATGCACTTGCCTGCAGGTATCACATACATTCTTATCATTAGGCTTGCCTTTGTAGTCTAGCTGGTTTGCTGTTTCAGAAAACTTCTATAAGTGTCAACAAATCATAGCTCTTTGCAGGATAAGGACCTTTGTTTGTCCTATTCGTGGTAGATACTAGGCTCAGAAAAAATAGGCTGCTTGGCTAATAGTGCATGTGTAAAGAAGAATATGTATTTGTAACAGAAATGATGTATTTGAAAATTGGCCTTAGTTGTTTTAAAGGGAAAGGGAAATGAAGAGGAGGAAAAACATGTGGGGCTTTGGGGCTGGGCAAAGTAAAATGCCACCCTTCAGCTTTTTTTCACACAATCAGAAGTAAATTTTTGTCATAGTGCAAGTTGAAGTATGAGAGAAGTTTTTCATTTATCCATAGTGCTGAGAAATATTAGCCAGAGGAGCTATTAACTGCTCAAATACGAGAAGTTCAATTAAAGACTCTAGGTAGACTAGAGCTTTGGAAAATGTTTTTTTTAATATAGTGTTTACCCTCACTAATTAGTATGAGAGAGAAGATTTATGTTTTGTGCATGTTTTTATATGTTAACAAGGCGTTGGATGTTTTTGATTATACACTTTGGAATGATGCCCTGTGACTTTGTAAAGCCATCAGATATTTCAGTAAATAGGTTTGCTTACAAGGGACTGCTCAGAAGAATTATTCTGAATTACTGTTTTAAAATAGATTAATTAAATTGCAGTAAACTTGCGTGTGGAGAAACTAATTTGGAATTCAGGTGAATTTAATTTAGTTGCTTACAAATATTAATTTACTTAATTAAACAAAGGCTACTTGAGTTGTGTTAAGTGTATCAATTTGAGTAAGAGTATTGGCAGAGATATTTAGTGCACTTTATCTAATCTGCTTTAAATTTATACCTTTAGTTGTCTCTGATTAGTTTTTCTGAGTGTTCCAGTACCATAGCCACCTCCTAGCAGGTGGTTGTACGAATGCTCTAGGCTTTTTGCTCCCCTTTTTGGCTTTGTTTCTGAATATGAAAAGCCAAGAACAGAGAGAGGAGTGTTTGTCTTTACTTTCAGCTCATCATACATAAATAGGGAAATAAATATTTTTAAGTTTTGATGGGTGATGAAATGGACTCTATTTGTTACTGAAAGATTTAGTTCTGTTGCTCCATATTGATGCTTGTTCTGTCTTGGAATCTTAGGACTGTTTTCTCAAATTTTGAAAATATATTTTTCCTTTGGGAGGTAAGAAGGAACTAATGCAGTATGTTTGCTCTGTGTGATTATTTCCATTATTCACTGTGATTAAAACGTGAGACAGTTTTAAATTTGTGCTGATTTATGCAACAGCAATGGGTTTCTGGTGGGTTTATTAGGCAAGGATTACCAAAGTAGTGTCTGGCCTGGGGTGGGGATAGGGTAGACAGTAAAGAGCTGATCTGGGAACTGGCTACATGATGCAAGAGGTGCAAAGGGTTAGAAACGTTTGAGGTAATTGAGATTTGAAGGCACTCAGGGCTGAAGTGGGAGTAGAGGTGGGAAGGAAATCCCTCCGATACACACCGTAACCTGTTTTTCAGTTCTTATGTTGGGTAAGAGTTGAAGCAGTCTCTTCCAACCCCTAAAAAGCCCTCTGGGAGAAGTGTTGAGTACAATGTAGATCCACCAAAGTAGCTCAGCTGGAGTCAGTTTGAGTTTGGCCAAGACCTCCTGCAGTGTATGTGTTAATGAGAGAGTTTCCGTGGTCAGGTATAAGCTGTCTTCCCATACCCTTTCGCCAGATAATGCCAAATTGACTATAAAATACTGCTCTGTTGATCCAACTTCCACATGCTGGTTGGAGGAGAAAAAGTCGGCACATTTCTTGTCCCTGTTGTAGTTTATCCTCAGCTTCCCGGCTTTCTGTTAATATTTCTTTCTTCTAGCTTAATATTTGTTCCAGCAAATATTTCAGCCTTGGCTTTTTAATGCCAATGTATTTATACTTAATTTAGAATTAATGGGGACTGGGGTTTCAGCCAGAAGAAGGGAAAAAAAAAAAAAAGAAAAAAAAAGGCTGGTAATGTAGCAAATTTCAAGAAAAGAAGTGTTTTACATGAGGAAATGATGGTAAACACTGAGTAAAATATGGGGAAACTATACTGGCAAAATTATTATTCTGAATTTGTTGACTGAGGCTTTTTAAAGCTGATAAACTAATTTAACTCTAATCCTGTTAAATTTTATTGGGCTTTTACCCTTAGTTCTGCAAGCAAGATTAGACCACTCCTAAAAATTTCTGTTGTAAACTGAAATTCTAAATTTGGAAGAGGACCATTCTATTCAAGTTGTGATAGCTGTTGTGGTTGCAGTACCCAGTGTAGCATACTTGGGCATTGTTTTCCTAATCCACACTCCTAACATTAATAACAAATTTATTTATTCTCCCCTTATATTTTTATACAGGATCTCACTGCATCAGGTGACAGCAGAAGTATATTTTGTTCTGCTTGTTGAGAAGGCAAAAATGTGTTCCGTCAGGATGTTGGCTAATTGCCTATGAGCTGTGTCTGACTGAAATTGTAATAAAATTTGTTTAAATGGAAATAAATACTAATGTGATGAAGACATATTGCTGTGTATGTGTAGTAGCTGTTGTGCCAATCATAGTTTGGTTGTTATGCCTTTGTTTAAAGACTCTGCGTCAGAATATTTTGGTGGTACTTTTCTGAATGCTCTCAGACTATGACCCATGAGAAGGGGAGAACAGATGTCAGAAGTATGAAATTATTTTTTGTTTGTATTGAAGCCAGGTTTAATTTCAGTAATTTTTTCATACTGAATTTTAGAAGGCTAGATATGTGGATGACATGAAGTTTTTAAGTGGATTTAAACAAAAGCATTGCAAATCCTTTGGGCTGTTTTATAAAATACTGATGTATTTGTAGCTGTAACTGGTTTAAATGCAACACATGAAATATTAGTGAAATATGGAATTGTGTAAATAGACAAAGTTTTTAAAAGTTGGGTTTTGTTCTAGTTTGTCCTTTTTTAGTGTTGGGAGTGGTGGATGCCTTCCCTTAAGTGGAGGGCAGGGTTCTTAATATTACTAGCAGTATGTGACATTATGAAACAGTAATTGTAGCACAGCTGTTTTATTATGTTAAGCCTGGCTGGTTACCAGGATTTCTCAGAAATGGCAAATACAATTTGCCAAAATGGCATCCATATGCACTAACGTATTGCCAGGTTTTTTGGGCGTGCTGCCACAGTCTGTGCTGTCCCAACAGTTTTTCACCATGATCCGAATTTCAAATGGCTCAGTATTGGCAGTGCTGGTATTTTGAGTAAACAATTCTGATACATGGGGAGTCCTCTTTTTGAGATGGGCTTTCACAGTGTGCAGTGGTTGCTCAGGCCAGTCTTAAAATTCTTCTCTAGGTTGTGTGGATCTCTTAAAAAAAATTTGTATTCCGCCTGTCTGGCTTAATGGCTTTCTGGTGCTCAAGTGGAAGAGGGAAAGAGGAAAATCTTTATGCATAGTTGGATTTGATTCAGTGTCAGTGTTAAGGGATGAATTACCATTTCCATTGGTAAACCTCAAATTATCTCTCTCGTGTTTTTTTGCTTCAGGTTAAAAAGCAAAAAAATCATCTGATCTCTTAGTATTCCTTGTCCATTTGTAAACTGTGGGAAAGCAGAGAGATGAATGGTTCCAGTGATTTTAATGCAATTTTACAGGCTGAAGGTTTCTCTTAAAAAAAAAAAAAAAAATTACCTTGTCAGAGAATTTTTCTCAGCAGGGCTGAGAAATATTTTGACTTTAAAATTAGGACCATATTCTGAAGATAGTTTCATCAGAGTTGAGCTGTAGAAAAACCAGGCAAGTTCAATAGACGAGGAAAAGAAGTCAAGTTTTGCTTCAGATCTAGTTATAATTAGCTGTGAGGAAGCTCCCTGTTCTCACTGAATGTTTATGAAGATTTTGAGAGGCCTGTTAAAATTCTTCCTTGTGAGGGTCTTGTGTGCATATAGATCTGCACAGAATGCAGTAATTGGAAATCTGATGTGGCTTGGGAACTTCATACGCTTTTGCGATATCAAGACTAAATACTAAATTCTTATCGCTTCCAAGAGCTAAGTAATAATTTGTAAATTAAACCCCTGCAAGTTAGGAATGGTCTTGTGTGCTCTTAAAACTTCTGAAACACAAAAAAATTAAAACATTTTATTTTGTGTTTTATGGTGATGAGCTGCCAGATCTCTGAAGCTAAATGTTCTCTTTATTCATTGGGAAAATGCAGAAAGGTGGATCAGCAAGGCTCGGTCCTAGTATAGAAAGATTACTCATAGAGGGGATGCAGGTAGTTCAGTAAAGTAGCGGTTGGTTACTTCTATTACAAACTGCATCTCCTTTTATAGAGGAAGAAAGAAAAAATAAATGCCGTGTTGATGTATCAAGTGTATCTGTATTAATGCTCTTTTTGCTGCTGTTTTTCAGGATTGCATGACTTGTAAAATTGCTTATTTGGGGGCCTGCACTGGTGTTTGACTGGATATTGCTGCCTGGTTCTGAATGATGTCAGAACAGGATTTGGCAGATGTTGTTCAGATTGCTGTTGAAGACTTGACTCCAGATAACCCAGGTACAGTAGAGATGGTAGTGACGGCATGAGAAAGCTCACTTATAGTATTGCCCATTAAGATGGAAATCCCTGTTGAGGTGTTCTTAAAAATACAAAGCAATGCTGCAGATTTTTTTTCCGAGAGGCACTTGTTAAGACTACATACCAAGTTTTCAATAGCTTAACTTACATATCTTCAATACCCTTTAGATCAGATTATTTTTTATTTTATTTCACTTTTCTTTTAAAGGCTTTATTGCCTGGGGCTTTTTTTGTGCAGCGGAAGACCATTGCCGAAAGCTTTGAATCAAATATGGCCTCCTGCAATTTCTTGTTTTTTCTCCAGGCCACACCCATGTTTTAGGCTTTTGAGGACTATCACTCCTCTATTATGGATTGTTGTTTTACTTGTAAAATAGTTTCTTTCATACATTATTAAAATTCTTTGCATGTATAGCAAAATGACAGTAAAATTGAAAAACACTTCTGAAAGCAAATATTGTGTTATTCCTTGCTTACAACTTGACCTACTAAGCGAAAATGTGTTTTAGCCATTGGTCCTATGCTGCCATTACATGTAAGTGATGGAAAGAGCAGTAACTACAGTTACAGAAAACAGAAACATATCAAAAAAGGTTTTTGTGATGCAGAATGAAAAAGCTGCTTCAGAAATGTTCCCAAAGAGTTGGAGGAGAAGCTGGCACCTATCCTAGCCTAGCTGGTAACGTGGTGTTCAGGACTGGCAGCTGTAGTATGGTCACCCTTAAACAAGTCTTCTTTGCTCAGTTTGGTGAAGCAATGCAAACCTGGTCCAACCAGAGGTGATGCTCTGACTGTGATACTTTTCAGGGGTTTACCTCTGGATTTTGCCAGCCAGGCCTTCCAGTTATAAATGCAGTTCCTTTTTGTTACCGTTTTCTTCAAAACATGTGCCTTTTAGGTGAAAGGCCATTAGGACCTATAGGTCTGCAGATGTGAGTATTTAGATTGGAAAGCTTGCAGGATTTTGTTCTCCTATACTGGGGAAAAATAACCCACTACTGCACTGAGTAGTGAGTGTAATCCTGTCTTTGTACAGAAGTTCATTAGCGCTTTTTATGGTTTTGTATAAACACAAGAGTTCAGAAGCCTGTAGAATCTGTCAAAGCAGAACAGCTAATGTGGCAACTCTGCTACCTCCTGGTAAGTTCCTAATAAAGAAATCCAAGGTAATGCTTGACTGTTACATCCTGTGTGCTTTTGAAACGATGTCTTGGATTTGGATAAATTTTTTTTAGAAGCAGTAAACCATTGTCATATATTTAAGAGAAAACCCAAATAAGTGTAAAAGAATACATACAGTATGTTAACTAAATGCCTTTTTGTTGCTGTTTTGTCCATTTAATGTATTTTTTATTTGAGCCTTCTCCTCTTGTATTATAAACTATGCCAGTGCTTATTTTTCTTCACAGTTGTGTTGGAGAATCATGAAGTGACAGATGATGATGTAGAGCCTGCTCTGAAACGTCAGCGTATAGAAATTAACTGCCAGGATCCCTCTATTAAGGTTATGATAATGCCTTGTTTTGTTTGTTTTATTTATAATACCAATTAAGTTAGCTTTCTTGGGGAAATTATATTAAGAGAATGTAAAATAAGCAGTTTATACATAATACTGGAATTATTCATAGCTTTCTTATAAATGATTTTTCATCTTTGTGCATAAATTTTAAAATCTGATTGGCTAATCTTCCAGTGTAAAACCAGATGCAAGAATTTTATATGCGATATAAAATGTCATCAGAACTAATTCCAGTGACTCAAACATCACTATTGTCACATTTTTTTGATAAAGTGAATGAAGTTGACCTAAAAGATAATCTTGGGCATGTATTTGTATTGCAATTTGTAGATACTTTCAGTGTATTTTAAATTATTATTTTAAGCTAACAACATTCTCCTGATAGTTAAGCCATAGTTGGTACAGGCTCAGTAGCTCAGGCCTTTTTGTACTTGCAGAACTTCCCCTGCTTTTCTCACTAGGGTGCTTTAGGCAGTGTTTTTGTCTTGGAGTGTAAATATATGAGTAGTATTTTACTGCCACACACGTTAAATAGTATGTAATTCTGTATTTTTGAAATGGTCATAGAAACAGAAGCTCTATATTGAAAGAGCACCGGGGGAGCAGCAAGGTAAACCAGCTTGATTAGATGTGTAAATTGTAACGGAGGGCCACAAGATGGCATAGTTGCTGTTTGCAAAGGAGAATGTGTGTAACATTAGCCTTTAATGGCCTGTTTTTCCCCACAGGAACCAAGTAGAATATGCTTTCTCTTGAATATAGTTGGTTAGGAAAACAGATTTTATTTATTTGCTTTTCTTGATTTGTTCTTCATGAGAAAAGTTAAATGAGCACCATTAATTGTCTCTGAGATTATTTGTGTTGATACAACTTCCACTGTAATCATCTGAACGTATCTGTTTGTGCAGGAAAAAATCTTATTAAACTTTATCCAGGAGGATGCAGTCATAGTTTTATAATCCTTTTGTTTTTACATGTATCGAATGAAAAGCTTTGGCATGTCATTTTAAATGATTTTGTGGTGTATGAAATTGTACTAACAAAGTGCTTAGGTGAAAATGTGTTTGGCTGGGATGCTTTTGGCTTCTAAATAAAGATCTGGAAGAATTTGAGAATGCTAAAATGCTCCTGGATGTCATCAGTTTTGTATGTGGCTGAATTTCATCCTTTAGAATTGTTTTCCAGTCCTATTTATCTGGAGCTTCCTTATGTGCATGTTGCTGAAGATAAATACGTAAGTCTTTAAAATCAGTTTCTTTTGCATTCTCCCCTTTCTAGTCATTCCTGTATTCCATTAATCAGACAATATGCCTGCGGTTGGATAGCATTGAGGCAAAGTTACTGGCACTAGAGGCTACCTGTAAATCATTGGAAGAGAAGTTGGATCTTGTCATGAACAAACAGCATAGCCCCATCCAAGTCCCCATGGTGGCAGGTTCTCCTCTTGGCGCTACGCAGACGTGCAATAAAGTACGATGGTAAGAAAAGAACAGATTACTCATCAATGTGCTTTCTAAAATAGCGTAAATCCATTTCTTTGGCATCTAGCTCCGCAGCTTTCTGTATAGCTGTCGAGAGCTTGGTATGCTGTTTATGAATGTAGAATTAATTTATCTTGAAGGTAATTTTTGTACTGGTTTCATGATGTTACTTTGAATTAGAATGAGACACTGGTCCGTGGACAGTTTGCAACTATTTCCACATTTCATTTTGACTTAAATCAGACTGATTCATCCATGCTCTGGAAAAGTCTCATCAGCTATTTCAGACTGGATTTTTAGACTTGCTTTCCTTCTATTTATGTGGCTGTTTTGAGTTAATGAGTTCATCAGCAATTATTTCTCATTTTACTTTTATTCACCAGAAATACAACAGAGTTTGTTTTATGTGATTGTTTTCTAAAGACTCTTGCTTTATGTATGAGTTGTCTGATACAGTTTTAAATGTCTAAATTTTAATATGCCTGCCATTTTACCATGGAGAGGATTCCAGCCAGAGAAATATGCTTATCAAAGCACTCTTTTGTCTAACATTCATATTTTTATAGCTAAAAAAACTTAATACTTCCCTAAATAATTCTTATTCTCCATTAGAAAGGTGTATAGGCAACTTTCACGTCATACCATTCTAGTCAAGATACGCTAACTTAATTCATTTTTGTCAGTCTGTTTTTCCACTTTTTTCATCACTTTCTGAACTTTGTCAATATCTGAGAATTATTTTGAATGTATTTTTGGTATGTTATACTCAATGCAGTGTTACAGGTGCACTACTCTACAGTTCTATAAAAAAAAGTTAGTTTCTTGCTATATGTTGTGGGACTCAGCCATGTGAGGTGAAAAACCCCACCCAAACCACCACAAACATTACCCTTTTTCTACTAGGCCACTACTTGCTCCCTGCTGTATGTTTCTTGATCTGTGTTTTAAAAGTTCACGTCCTGTGTATTTTCAGAGTGAATCTGAGTATTTTCTGCTCCTGTTGCTGTAACATTCACCTGTCCAGTTAGGACCAGTTGATGTCTTCAAACTTTTCCAAAACAACTTTCCATTTCAGATGACCCAACACAATGTTTGGGCCCCAGTTTAGAATTCCTTTACTGGTCTTTGTTCTTGTGCTGGTGATGAACATCCTGATCATAGGACATCCTCCTTTCCCCCTTTTCCATTTAATTTTCCTTTAAAATAGGTGCTGTGTCTACATTAGCCTATGCTTTTGAAGGCTTCCCAATCATACACTGAAGAGGTCAATTATGGCTAAGTTTTATATCAAACCAAATAAAGTACATGCAATAACTGTTTGGATAATAGAGGAAGTAACTAGAATATTATACTGGCATTCTTGCTAAATGCTCTTGATCAATAATTTCTCAAGGAACTGTCTTTAAATCTGTTTTCTGTCATTGTATTAGAAATATTCAAGTTCTCGTGCATAAGCTCAACTTCTTACTGCAGTTTGTGCAGAAAAGACTTCAAAAACATTTTCAGAAATACATGGTCCCTTTGGGAATGTATTAATTCATGTTCCATGAATGCTTTCCTCTGTAAATTGTACTATTTTGAGTTTCTTATGGGATTCATCAGACCTGAGGGTTGGTTTTTTTTTTTTATAATCTCTGTAACCATCAGAAATCTCTCCTGTGTGTTAATGGTGAGCTTAGTGTTTAAACTTTTGGTTTGGGTGTACAAATTTATGATGACAGCTTCTCAGGCAGTCTGGACATAATTTAGATAGAAGTCTTGAAGACTGTAAGATTCTCTGCCCCAAATATTTCTTAGTGTTGGTATGAAGTTGCACACTATCAAATGCATCTTGCCACTAAAGTACTTCATTATTTTAGTAGTCTGTGGCCTATATGACTCAAAAGAAAATAGTTAGGGGTGTGTGTGTTTAACTTGGCGTTAGTAAGTAACACTTCAGTTTCACAGGGATGGAACATTTCACTGAATTCCATGTCTCATTCATAAAAACCTTTATCACTTGTTGATTATTTCCAATTAAAACCTGCATGCACTGTTGTGTTTTATCAAGTCTGTACTGCTCTCTCTTCCCCTCACATTGCAGATGGCAGTGGAGAGCTGCCAGCAAGAGCTCGTATTTTGGATAGTGATTTTCAGATTCTGCCTCCGAACAAGATTCTTCAACCTCCTTCTCCTCCTCCTCCTGCCACTGCAGTAACACCAGCTTTGCCACTTTAACAAAAACATGCTAGTTAGGAAAAGCATGTCAACCAGATGGTGCTACACTGCCAGTAAAGCAGGCTTTCGTTCTTTTTTCAATGAATACCTTAGGGGTTTTTTATCTCTTCCACTCTATAGTGAATTTTGTTTACAGTTTATCTGGTAATTTACTTACATTAGTTTGGTGCAGGTTTAACATAGTCAAAACTTGTTTTATAGCCATGCACACAGTAAAGTGTATGAACGGTGCATTATGAATTCACACAGTTTAATTGCTTTGTGTTCTTTGTGCTTTTGAAATTAAATGAATTCCCAAGACTTGTCAGTTTGAAATATGCTTAGGTCATCATGTGGTGAAAACAAGGACAGCTTGGACAGAGGAGCTTTCTTCTGTGTCATCTTGTGGTGGAATTGTGTCATTACAGTGTACCAGGTGAAGTCACAGCTACGCTCTATGGCCTACCTTGACTGTGACGTGGAATTTTATGCTGTGTGCAGCGCTGTACCCTGGCTGCTTATAAGATGGAGTGATAAAGTGTAATCTGTCCATATATCTGCATTAGGGAGCCTGGAGTCTCACTTTGTAATGGTTGTCAGATTTAGGTTCTATGATAAGTTGTCTTTTCTAGTAAACTTAACACATTGATTTATAGGGATAACTCATATCTCTTTTGTGCCAAACTGTTGTTTCCAAGTTTTAAAAATTCATATTAGGGAAATGAAGCAGAAGTTTTCAAGGAGACTTATAGTAAATCAGGAACCACCCCATGTTATTAGCTCCCAGGACAGAAATGCAGTGTATTTTAGAGTCTCATTCTGCTTTCTGTCTCTTTTTATTAAACACGTGAGGAGCGATATGTGTGGAAATCTTCCAACATCCTTTGCTGGGTATGTGATTTTTGAAGGCTTGCTGATGTTTCTTGGAAAACGACGAAATGTTGAATTCAGAAATTATGGTACTGTCTACTGCTTGATATTTTGTGTTAAGTACAGCTTCGTGAAAGCGGGATTGTGTTCTCAGTTCTTTTGTTCTTATTGTCTATTCTGATCCGCTGTTATGATACTTCATTATATACTAGCTAATTGCAGTGCAGATAAGGAAGAAAATAAAGGGTTACGTGGTGCTGTGTAATGAATAATTTGTATGAGCAGTTGAGATACAGAGGAACAATACGCTAACTTTTAGATCTCTAAGTCAGAAGTTTAAGCTACAGGAATAACTAACAGGAGAAAACTACTTTTGAAAGAAAGCCACTCCGAATTTGAGAGATGTAAACTGTTTTGGGGGAAACAGCAATAGGCCATAAGCAATGTGGAAAGGCTTGTAGCTGTTTTATTTCAATAAATCATCACGTGAAAAGCAGAACTAAACAAGTGTAGTTTTGTATAGATTTTTGTCCTCTGTCCTCTACCTCTTCACTGGACAAGCCTCACGCTTCCTGTATGGCCCATGATGCTCCCTGCTGTGGGATTCTGAAATCTTCCATGCTATTCCCATGATAGCAGGATACGTGACTGCTGGAGCTACTGGGGTGGGCTAAGGGACGAGACCTTTCTGACTTTCTGTTACTGGGGTGTAGCATTTGGGCTACAGATTTTAACAGGTGTTTAGTGTCTCTCAGATCTTTCTTTTGTCAGATTTGGTTGTAAGAGTGCAATGAGGTGAGATTGGAGAAACAGCAGGATGTTAAATCTCCTTTTCTTTGGGGAGGGATGAGGAGTTAAAGAAGAGTTTTAGAAAGTATTTTCTCAGTGTTTAGTGGCTGCTATTTAACAACATGTAGTTGTGAGGATTACCTACAAAGACATAGTGTTAGTACAGTTTTTAAAATTTTTCTTGGAAGAAAGAGTGTCAGAAGGCTTCTGAACTAGTGGAATGGATGGCAAAAATCCTTAGATTGCAAAGAGTTGTGTTGAACTATATGGAGCTTGAAAAGAGCCGAGAACAGTAGCAAAATAAAGTAATAAATTAGTAATGGCAGTACGTGTATTGTACCGGTGTTCTGAGCTTTGACTGGCTTTGTGCAGCATTAGCACAGCCCTGCTTTTCCATCCAGGATGTGATTGTCTCTCTTCCTCTGGCTGCAACATTTCCTGCAGTATGTCTATTAAAACCCTGTAATTTCTTTTCTTTATGAAGTACCATGCTAGTAAAAAATTCCAGTAGCTGCTGAACGTTTCTTGGATAGGAGAATTGGTGTGATGCCTGATGGGCTGTCAGGATGGCAGCCTCAAGTGATAGGTTTGAAATTTACCATGTGCCCAGGTCTTGAGATTTATAAATTGATGAACACGCAGTGTAACAGTGCGACTAAAATCTTTTATCTGTGTTTTAAAGAAAATATTTCATCTGAAAGATTTCAGTCCAGAAACAGTGTTATTTTTGTCAGCGTCTTTCTACTAATCATTTTTCTGCATGGGTAAGCCCAAGTATAAATGGTTAAGGTTGATTGCTTCAGATAACATAGGAATTTGTTTTGGTTTCACAGAACTCTCCATCATTTGTTTTTAGGGATATTTTCTGCAAATACTACATTGTACAGTTCTGCTCTTTTACTTTGGAAATTTTTGTTGGGTAAATAGATGTAATTGAGAGCAGTTTTTAAATTGTCTTAATTTTGGAGAGGAGTTAAATTTTAAATTGGTATTTTCATGTGTTTCTGATGAAATATGGAAATTCTTAGGTAAATGGAGTTTTTCTTTTGTTCAGGTATTTTCTTTGAGCCTTTGTTATGGTAAAGTTGAAATACAGACCCCATACATCTGGTTTTTTACCATATGCATTTGTGGCTAACCGATTAATGATGCTGATTGCTAAGTGTAGAGATAGAATTGCATATTTTTTGTCTTTAATGGGAACTGGGGAGTTAAATGGAATTGCAGAGTTTAATGTACTCAGGTGCGAAACCTAATATGGTATCCTTGAACAAGCCTTGTTAGTGGGTCAGACATCAGCTTATTAAAGTGGAGCTGCTTCAAATAGTCTCATCTGCAGTTAATTGGGGTGTTGGTAGGTTCAAACACCTAGTTTTAGAAACCAGCATTTGTCTTAAGATACAAACCAAGCTTTTTTTACATGCAAAAGAGAAGGCTTGATGCAGTTGTGTACCAGATGGGATATGCAAACTTGCTTTATTTTTGTAGGTGTAGATCATTAATATGTTTGTTTTACCATTAAGTTTAATCATCAGGGTGTAATAGGTTTTGAAGAACAGGATTTGTTCATCCACTTTGTTTGCGGTGTGCCAGTTGGCAAGCCTTTTGGCTTCAGATTTTCCAAGTTCCGGTTCTGTGTTGCTGGTCTGTGATTGTTTCTTTGTTTACAAGTGGCTTTGTAGTCAAATAATGTGAAATTGAAAACTGAGATGATTTAAAATGAAATTGTAAAGCAGAGGGATGTGGGGTGGAAAGAAGTGTAAGAGCACTGTTCTTCTAGATTTAGCAAAGCCATTGATGCTTCTGCATAAAGCCTTAGGGAAACAAACAAAAGAAATATAATCAAGGTATTGATATAAACACCCAAATAGCTAGAATTCTAATTTTTGTATATATATATTTTCTGTGAGTTACAAACCCTTGACCAACGTAATTCATGTTATCAGGTGTTGAACAGTGTTTTCATTTTGTTTCATTTTTATCATAAGGATTTTTATAGATTATAATAAACTATCCTACTAATGCTAATCCAGGCTTCTAAAAAGAATAGTAATTCTTCAGTTCTTATCGCTAAATAGTGGCTGTTGAGTCTCTGGGGTATATATAGTTAACCTCTTTCCCTCATTTGCTGCAATTGATACTGTAACTCATTAGGTGATGTAAACCACTATCCAAGTTTAATTTATGCCTCTTCTTTCTTTCCTTTTTTTTAATTCAGTGATCAATAAGTTAACATTGTAAATCTTCAGGATTGTCACTATCTTTAACTGAACCTAAGAGCTAACTGTCCCTTCCTGGAAGTACACCCTCTTTGGGTCTGGAGACCTTCAAATTTTTTTAATTTTTTTTTAAGTAGCCAGTTTGAAACATTTATTTGGAGCATGTATTGAGGAATATAAAGTCTTGAAAGATGTATGGAATATGGTTTATTTTCAAGGTGCAGGTACATTACTCTGCCTTCTGTGAGCCTGATCTCGTGCACTGAACTCTAGGCCTGAAAAAATATTTCCCTGGAAGCAGATTCAGTCCTCAAGACAACTCAGCCAGCAGCTCGGTGAAAGATGTAAAATTAAGCTGCATTTTGGGGGATGAGAGGGACTGGAGTGTTACAGATAACATCTTGAAAATACAGTCAGCAATTTGGGGTGTTAATCAGAATGTGTTATAAAGGTTTTATTTGGAGAAGCTTTGGAGTTTGTCAGGTTTTCAGAAATTCTTTCCACTCTATAAGGAAGGCAGGTTTATTTATCCTTCCGTATATCTTATGTTAGAGCCTTTTTTTCTGGGGCTTCATCCAGCAGAGTCTGTAGTGCCAACCTTTAAGTCTGGGAGTGGCTGACAAAAACACAGATGAACTTTTGTCATTGTTTTGGACTGCACCCTGTGCTATCAATAAATTAGCAACCTTTCCCTGTCACTTTCTGTCATCAGTCAACGGTACGGTATGCAAACATTTATTTTACATTCCCAGTTCCAAGTGTCATGCCTGTAGCTTCAGCCAATAAGAGTTCTGTTTAAAATTAACGGGTTTGTTTCATGAAGAATTGAGGGTGATTGTGCTGTCCTCATGTGAATAGCTCTTTCATGCAAGTCCAGTCTGTTTATGTCTGGGCATGGAAGGGGTTGAAGGAAAATGGCACAATCATCTGAGATCTGTTTTCACCGTGGTCATTTCTGATACACTCACTGTTAGGGGACAAAGTCAATATTAACAAAATGTAAAGATCATAATTAACACTTCACGGCTTTAGAGGATTTTACTCCTTTTTATGAATTTAAAAATTTTGGTTAGAATCTCATGTTTTTTAAAAAGCACATAAATATAAACAAAATTTTGATATTGTGATAAAAAGTTTTTGGTAAAATGTAAGTTTGACTAAGAGAGTCAGAATTTGAACTACCATTTATATTTGCATTGATTGGTCTTCACAGTGCTGTTACTTTTCATGCCTTTTGGGGCCTCTGTTTTCAGTTCTACTGTCTCCCACTGTTTTTTCTAAATCCGTACTGCAAAGCAGGTGATAACGGGATTTCTTACACATACCTTCCTCTGTAAACACGCATGCATGCCCACATGCTCTGTCACCTTATGATGCCAGCAAGTGATCAGCTGTATTTGAGTTTGGAAGAATTGTTGTAGCTTGAACTACGTAAGTGGATGGATGAAAAACCCAAATACCTTCTTGAGGTGGCTTAGACATGTTTGTCTGAAAATTATGGTTCTGTCTTGCATTCAGAAATTCAGTTCATGAAATTGAACTAATCAAAGGAATTCTTTGATTAGATGTCAGCCCCCCTTTCTTTATCCAGGGCTGCATAGTGTTAGTTTCTTTGGCTGTGATATGAAAAAAAAACCCCAAAACCAAACAACTTGCCATCTTTGATTCCCTGAAAAACATGACAATACTTTCCAAAGTCTCCTAATTTGTCACAAGAACTCGCCAGCCTCAACATCTTGAGATTGATTCTGGTCCTGCATAGCAATAAGAATACCAATTTACATCTTTTTATTTTACCTGTGTGGAAACATGCGCTTCATGTAGGAGTACGGGCTATGAATTAAGTGGACTTCTGCAATACATTGTATTTATGATCAATGCAACTTTTTATTGAAAATAGTTAAGAACTCTCATGACTTTTTTTTTTTTTTTTTTTTTTTTTTAAATCGTTATTTGCTGTGTCCTGTAAGATCTACAGCAGCAGTGCTGCAAACAGTGGTAATTCTTGCTTTGGACATTTATGCTGGAGACTTAGATATTTTGAAATTAAGCTTCCCTTGTTGGTTGTCTGTCTGGAGTTTTTGTTACAGACCATCAGCAAGTGAAGATATTTTGTTACAAGCCAGCAGTTTGTCAAGATTTCACATTTACTCCCTTCACTCTTGGGAGTTAAAATTCACACAGGACTAAGGAGAAATAGCATCTTGGATTGAAGAAGCTTATACAGCAGTGTTCTCATTGGAATTTCGCATTCCATTATTGTTGCACTAAGATATTGAGGAGCCAAGTGTTTAGTAATTTGTTGTTGGGATTTGATAAATCCAGAAACAATGTACAACTTCCAGATAGCATTTAGGTTGAGAGTGCAAGGTCAGTTATGGAATTAAAATAACAATTTAATACCAATATTTCATCTGTTTTGGAGGGTTCAATAATTCATGCATGTATGGGATATAATTTAATCTATAAAATTTTTCAAACTGACCAAGGTTTGAACTGTGTTGATTCATTCTCCCAAGTCCAATTTTTCTCAAGTTAATGGTTTCTAATGAAATACCGCTTATAATAAATAATCCAATGATTCAGATGACCAAGTAGCAGCTGATAACTTATGTCTGAGAAATAGATGCAAAGTGTGTGGCTTGGATTTTTTTGAATTGTGGTGGTAGTATTTAAAATATGCCTGTGAGGCTTAAAGCACTAAAAATAATCCTTTAGTAATATATAATTTTGAATTATTACATATAATGCTATCTAAGATTTTCAGCAATATACACTGAAAAGAAAATCCTAGGTAATAAACTTTCTTCAAGTTTTAGACAAAGGTTTCAGTCTTGTAGATGTGTTACAAAGCTTAATAGTTTACTGTTTGCCAGGTAATCATGCAGTGAGTTTTCCTGGGTGTGGAGAGTAAACCTTGAAAGTTACGGCACCAACACCAGAAATGCAGTTGTGTGAAGTCCCTTGTGGTGCAATGTATTGCTATTCAAAATAGTAAGCTAAGAAACGAGAGAACTGATTGCGCAGAGAATTTCCCCCTTATGCCAAGACATTTTGGAAATCAACATCCTTTAATTGTAAGGGCATCTGAGAATGAGAGGGGTGTACATCGGGATCAAAAGGGCTTTGAGTTTTATACATAGGTTAGGGGGACATTTATTAATGTAATTAGTGTCTAATAATACTTAAAACCAGTTATAGTAGTATTAAAACGTGGGTTAACCTACCCCATTGCCAAATCCCATAAGGTCATATTGGATGAATTCTGGGGAAGGCAGAACATTTACTTTAATTCTGTGTTTCCAAGAGCCTAGCCGGCTATTGCATTCAATAAATAAATGTAAAGGCTGCATGACTTGAAATTTGGTTCAGGACAAATGCCTTCATATGACTCGTACTTTTCCTTTTTCCTAAATAAACAATTGAAAAGAATTATTGTCTTTAATGAAAGTGGACAGTTTTTACCTCATTAATGTTGTAAAATGGATGAAGATTATTATTAGGATTATATTTTAGTGAAACTCTAAAAATCTTAATAGATTTGAAGCAGTACGCTGGATTGTGGAAGCATATGTTACATCCTATATATTTTAAGAAGTCATTTATCAACCATGTAATAAACAGAAGGGGGCAGAAAAGCGTTATGTATTCATTTGGATTCCAGTTTTGAGAAATTTAAATATTTTTAATGTTACAATCTCTGGAGATGCTTGGGGGTTTGAAAATCCATTATTAAGAGCAAGAGCACTCCCTGGAAACTTCTCCTGTAACTTGGGGTATTTAATTCTGAGAGTACAACCAAACAAATGAATGAAGAGGAGACCAGCTACTCCATTTGTGATTAAAGGGGGCAAGTTTTCATCTTCCTTTGGAAATGACAGAAATTTGTGTTTCAAAATAATTAGCGTACCAGTTGACACCAGGTTAAAGTACCTGGTGTTAATACTATTTTTAAAAGTTGGAAAAACAACTGGTGTGGCTACTTATGGAAAATAATACATATAGTGTAGTTTTAAAAAAACCAAAACCAAACCTCTAGTGTTTTTGCAGAGTCTGAGTTTTACTTTAAGCAAGGTGGAGAAGACCTATAGGTGGATTCAGAGCTTCAGAAGGATGAAACAACCAAACATCTAGCAAGGTCTCGGCAAGGTTGGTGAGATGGCAAAGAGCCAGTCTTCCATCTGCTTTATTTGGCAGCAGATACTATTTAACTGATACATTTCCAAACATAAAAAAAAAAACCACTTTTTGGATTCTGAATGTCTTTCCAAACAATTTTTCCTTTATGTGGAGCTGTACATTTTTGCATATCTTTAGCTCAATCTCTTTGTTCCATATTGAAGGGTGGAGTATGAGACAGCAAATCTGCTCCTAATAACTTTAAAAATGATATTCTTTGTAAAAAGCGAAGAGTGATGTTTCTTTAACATCCCTTTGGGTTATCTGGAAATTAAAGATTCGGTACCAGCCCTCAGAGTAGCAGCATCCTTGGCCCTTCTATAAAAACATGTGTGGTGGCAAGTGTACATAAGTGGTTGGGTAATTATGAAAAGCAAGAAAACAGAGATACATGATGAAATTGTTTACAAACTGGCTCTGAGCGAGCTATGTGTTTAGATTTCTGCAAACAGAACTCAATGTTGTATTTATTTGCAGTTTGTTATCTGGTGACCACTGAGGCTTCAGTTACTGTCTCTAGTGACTTGAAAGCCAGTTTATAATGCTGCTTCCTTCAGCCCCAAACTTCTAGTCCCACATAAGCTAGACCTGTACTGATGTTCGATATTAGAATTTGTAAGAAAATTTGGAAAATAAATCTGAAGTAGCTAACTGTATAATAAAGGATTGTAACTGCATCATTTGAACTTGATTTTGGGTTGTAAATACGCATGCTTCTTTGTAGTTCATAAAAGTTAGGGTGCTTAGGGTCCTGTTCATAACATAACTGAACAAATCGGTCTGAAAATTTTTTTTCTTGCACATTCTGGCACTCTGGATGGACAGGCAAGTTTTTGATTCCTCTGGGGGTTTTCTTTCTTACCCTTTCATCTAAATAGCCTTGCTAACGCTTCTCTATTATATTACGTTTTGTTGTTAGTATTTCATGAGTTTTCTATAATCTACATGGGTAAATTTTATTTTTGTCTCTTTGCTTTTTTGCTGTAGAAATAGAACATTTTAATACTAGTATTTGGTACTTTGGTTATAAAATGTCCGTTAGTTATTAATTTTTGGTGTGCATGTGAAGTTGCAGGAAAAAATGAGTTTTTTGCGCTGTTTGGCATGTACCTAGTACAGGTGGTGTCATAGATCGGGTGTGTGTTTACTAAGTAAAAGTACCATTTTGCTAGAGTACTAAGCCACAACAATCTCCCTTTTATGAATGTAATCTAATATTCTGCACTTCTGTAACCAACCTTGATAAATTATTGATGTGTCTTAGTGTAATCTTTTGCCAGCCTTTCTACTTCTTACTGGGCATGGAAGGTTATTGGAGAAGTTCTTATATTTAGATTTAGTGAGTGGGCTTTGCTTTGGTTTAGAGATTTCTGAAATTATTCTTGATATTGGGCTAAATTTGTGAAGGTATTTAGGTGTTAAATTATGTAGATTGCAAAAAGCAAAGTCTGCCTAGTAATATCTACAAGTGCCACTATGCATATATGTGTTTTTAATCAGCTAAAAGCTCTTACTCTTTCTTCCTTTTATTGTTTGTTTGATTTTTTTTTTTTTTTTACTTCTGTGTTGACTGTCAGTTCAAAGTCTTTTGTTTCATACAGTGTTTTCTAAACATACAGCAATTTCTGTTTTTGTACTAAGGCTGCAGTAGTTTCATTCATAGTAACTGTTCAAGATCAGACAAGCCCAAATACTCTGTTATGGAGAATGACTGTCCCTCCCTTATAGATCAGCCTTTCTCATTTCATGTTTAATACAGCCTCCAGTAGGTTGCGGTGCTACTTACCTATCTGTATTTCTTTCTATACTGTCTGAAAAACCCCCGATGTGTTTCATAGTAACTTTTTGAGTCCATGTATCTTTAAAGAGGCTTTGTATTAACCTGTTAATTTTAAGTCATGGCCTGTCCTTTTCTTGTCCATAACCAAAAGTTATGAAGAGTAATAATGCTATTTCTGTTACAGGATTTTTCAATCCTAGTTATGTTGCTTGCATGTGGCATGGACATACTGCTTTTTTTGTATCTACTTAGGCCAAAAGGTTCTTTGGAGACTGTGTTTCAATTTTTATGGAGTTTAATTGTGTTGCAAATAAATTATGTTGTTTTGTTTTTAAATAAAAGGATGCCAAGTTGCTTGTGTATGCATACGGGTGTTGTAAAATCCCTAAAGTAACAAGCTTGACTTGGTAGGTGGTAGGTTCTTTGGGTCACTTGTATCTGGCTGCTGACTAGTTGGTGAACTAGCTGGAAATGAGTGTTGCCACTGACAAATGATTGCACTTGGTTGTACAAGTGTGTGTAGCTTTTCTCAGAGCAGAGTAATCCACAGCAGACTTTAACAGCTTTTAAAATTGGTCTTTAAGCCAGTAATTCCTGTCTTTCTGATTGTCAGCCAATTCAGAGGCTCTCTGTAGGTAAGGCTGAGTACAATAAACTCTATATGGATGTATTTTGTAACTTGGAAAATTTCTGGCTCTTACTTATTTGAGCTGAAAATTTGATGTTAAATGTTCTTAAACTGTTAACAGTATGTTTTAATAAATGCTGCATTTGTTTTATTATAAATTCATTACAGCTTTCTAAGTTTTCAGATTCATGAATCTCTCTCCAGTGATGGCTGGTGTACTTTGGCTTGTCTTTTTACAGACCTAATCATTAGTGCTATCTTTATAATGTCTGCTCTTATGTGATGTTCCAGATGCAAAGAATCCAAAGATAATTTTTGATGACTGAACTCTTACTGAAAATGATGGATCACACTGCTCCTTTTCTGGCAATTGGCTGTGACTAGGCAAATACACAGTTTAGGGACATGAAAATTTTAACTCTTCAAGTGCCCGTGCAGCGCTCTCCCCTACAGCAAGTGTCCCACTGTAGGTGAATGGTTTGGTTGTTGGTGAGTTTGCTCTCTCCTGGGAGATGAGGAGCTGCATTCATTTTTGGGGCATAAATCCAATGCCTGTGCTTTGCTGGTTCCTGCGTTTGTTCATGTATACCACGGTGTAAATTCATAAGTCAGTTTTGTCATTCCTCTTTGGATAGGGAATCTTAACTGTATGTGCAGAAGGCAAAGGAAGTGGATGGCCATCAAGAGGAAGGAGCATTTTAACATTATCTTCCTAAATAGTGATGAAGAGACCCAAAGAGCGGCTGTTCTTACAGATGAACACAAGTGTTAATGAAAGATAAAAAAAGAAAAAAAAAAAGGAAAGCACCACACTTCTAAAATGGTATTTTTCTATATCATTTGGAAAACAATTTTCTTTGTGGTAGGGCTAATAGTAATATTCCTCTAGAGCCCCCACACATGCATGACCTATACCTTTCAGCCTTCAGGTCAGTCCCCAGCCTTAAACAGGAAAATATCAGAGTTCAAGGTCTCTTTCCCAGACTTGCTTTCCTTAAGGCTGTGTTTGGCTGGAGACGTTTAGTACAAGCAGTCTGCCAGCAGTAACTCCAGCTCCTGGCTTTCTGATCCCTCTTTCTGTATCTCCTTCTAATATGTGTGCCAGAGGAAGATGAGAATGAGATCCTCAGAAGCCCTGCCTTCCAGATAAGCAGTACGCACTGTGTGGGTGTTGTAGTGTCCGCAAAGTGTTGTACAGGAAACAGCAGTTCATGTGGATGTAGCTACCTGAACGTCTCTTAAGCTGAGCTCTGTCTCTGAGCTCTTATTTACCTTTTTGCAGATGTTGGCATGTGCAAAGGAGGGTCAGAAATGGGCTAAAGAGAGGACTCTCCTCTTTCTTTTCTTTAACTGGTCGAGCACTGCTATAGCTATTCCCTTAACTGTTCTGTATTAGTGTGTCGAGGAAAACAAGAATAACTTCTTGTCTGAAAATTTCAGTCTGAGTTTTTCCACAAGTAATTTTTATCCATTTGGAGAAACTTTTTGATCTTGTACCTTGTGGAAGGTAGAAATGGTGGTTAGTTCCTTTCACTTTGTTTTTCTCTCTTTCTAAATGAAAACCTCATCTGGGAAGAGGAGGAGACGATGGTCCTGCTATTGCCAAAAGTTCTTTTATGTCACTGGCTGCTTTCTGTGTGATTGGCAGGTTATTGGCAATGAAAACCCAACAGTTAAGACTAATGATTATACCTATGACTCACACGTTTTCCATACTGAAAATTACCTTTGGCAGCAATTTTCTTATGCAAAATATAGAATATCCTTTATATTTAGAAAAACCCAGTAGAGGCTAAATATGCACACTTGAAAATCATAAACATACCAGACAATGGTTTTTAGAAATATTTTCACCTCTCATTTAACAGATTATTTGGTAAGCTGCATTTAAAAAAATAATTCCAAAATATAATAATATCTGTAGGTTGCGTGCATTTTAAATTTTTTACTAAGTTGTGTCCAAGAATAAGCAAATTGCAGAACCAGTCTCTCCAAGTTCTAATGCTTATGGGGAAAGGAATATGTGAACACAAATGGAAAGTACTGAAGCCTGTGCAACAGCACTGAAGCACTCCCCCTGACCCTTCTTAATATTTTCTTTCCATCTTCATGAGTATAGTACTGGCAGCACTCATAGAAAGAGTTGCTTCATTTGGGATCTGAGTGAATATCAGAATCTTTCATTCTTCTTTGTGATTTTTGTATTCTGTATTTTAGTGCGTCAGTAATGACTAAAATTGGCTCATTTTCTGAGATGTACAGACTGAAAAAAAGAAATTAGAAGAATCCAGTATGAGGATACACTAGGCTGTAATGAGTTTTAATGATTTCCTCTGACGGATTTTGTCAGGTTGGCCCAATATTTTGACTTTACATAGAATTCCTTGTTTATTTTGTGTATGTTCAGCAGGTTTCTTACTGTTGTCTCTAACATAAATAAATAAATCCGAAAACAGAATAGAACATCTCACAGGAAAGTTACTGGTAAGCACATTCCCGTATCTGCAGGGGATCTTGTGGATATCCGTTTCTCCTGTGTACAAATTGGAGTCTAAAGCAATCCTGTGAAACTCTTTTTCAAGCATAATGGCACTTTTATGTATTTTTATTATTTTCTTTTTCTTCCAGATAAGTAACTGCTCAAGTTTCACAGCATCAGCTCTGAAAAATTTCTGCCTTGTGATGCCTCGTTGTCAGAATTTCTCAGCAAATTCTGTAGCCGTTCTTGTTCCACGTAGAACAAGGACCAGAATTGTAGTTTCTTGGTTAATGTTTATGGCGTTGTGAATGGAAAGGTTACCTCATCCTCCTCATGCAGACTGCTTTTGAAAGCATCATTCTTCAGGAGTTATGCATTAAACATAAAAATTCCTTCTCCTTTAAGATTGAAAAAGAATTGTGTGAATTTCACTGGAGAAAGAACACAGAAATAATCTTTTGTCCAACACTAATGATTCCTCGTAGTAGACAAAAAACTTAATTCAGTTATTTTCAAACGAGGTGTAGAGTTCCTACTCAGGCAGGTTAATCGCTCAGAAAAGTTACGTGGTGGTTGTAGGTTTGTTGTGCTGTGTTGAACATTTCCAAATGCTTATTTTAGCTGTTCTCTACCACGGCTTTCTGTGTAACTCGATTTTTCTCTCCAAACTGCGTTTATAGATTCTTTGAGTCCTTACAACTTGATGACAGTTCATTTCCAAATGTAAAAGAATTGTTGGACAATTTGGCAGTTGCTGTGGCTTGTTACAGAGATTTTCCTTGTGTATGTGGTATCTGGTTTTGCCTTTGTGCTGTATGGCCAGGAAAATACATGTCAGGAAAATGGTGTGTTTAGTTAGTGGCTCCCCCCAAAACAACTGTGAAGGTAGATTTTTCCTGTTGATAATCCACTCTACTAACTGGGAAAAGTTAGTGCGTGGAGCCAGTGTTTTCATGGGTGTTTGTTTAGGGATAAATTTAGGGATAAAAAGCATGGAAGTAAGCAAGATTGAACATACATTGATGCATTGAAGAGGGGATAAATCTGTGCTGCTGGGTTGCATAAAAGTATTTCCTTAATCCAAATTTGTTTAAATTAGCTATGTGCCATCTGTCTCACTCTCTAGATTGTCTTCTTTAAAAATGAGCATTATTTAAAAAAAAAAAAGAGGGGCAACCCTCCCCACCCTCTTCCTTATTTTATGTCAATTTTAGTGCTAAGTCTCTTTTTCAAATATAAACTTAATATGAGCAAAAACCGAAGGACTTTATAAATGTAATTTTATTGCATTTATCTCTACAGCTGAAATTAATTATTCAGAGTGTTCATTAAAATAAGCTTTGGTAAGTGATGTTTAAACAGGCATTCAGAAGTGATTGCAAGAGAAGACGGTGATAAAGAACAGAGCCTAAAAGGAAGTATAAAATTCTTGGACACTTTAAACTGGCATGTAAAAACTTCAAATGTAACTATTGGGACAATTTGGGAAATATAACAAGAACATGTATTGCTGCTAGACTGGCGGGACTGCCAATGTTGCCATGGATCAGTATTATCAAGTATTTGGTGTGGTTTTTCAAAATGTGCAGTGCTGGCATTGAGAAAATAGACAGAAGGTGTCTTTTTTTTTTTTAAAGAAATGTGTGTGGGTTCTCCCTCTTGATAATGGAGAAAATGTTGAAAAGGTGACTATGAAAGCATCATAAACCCTTATACTCTAGAGAGCAATTAAACCCCCCCACCCATTTATTGCTTAATACAATTCAAACATCACATGCACGTGGAAAGCTCTAGTACAGCCTGTACTTGTCTATGATGAGACAAACATCTTCCAGAGCCTCTCAAGGTTTGCAATGCAACATATCATTGGCAGTCTAGGAGGAATCCCAGTTGTTGCTAGCAGCAGATGCAGTTACTGTAAGAGGGAGGAAGGGCATTAGGCCCTGGGCCTTTTTGATTCCAAAAAACCAGTGCTCAACCATTTTATCTGTGCCAAAGTTGAGATCTATTTATTGTTAGCTCTTATGACAGTTTCTTATCTTTTCTGTAGGTCTTAACGGTCGATATTGTAGTGCTTAGTCCTGTGTAGACACATGAATATTCAAACAAGCAGGCGCTTTCTTACAGCTGAAATAAACACAGCATTGCTGTCATCAGATTTGTTTAATTTCTGTTTCAACAATTAGCCAAGGAATACAGTTAGGAAAAGTAAATGACCATCAGTCATGTTTGAGATGTTGGACCAGTAAAAACAATAGTGGACTATTTATTGTTGGAAGCAGAGAGAATGAAGAAAACCTCCTCTGTCAATAAAACACTTTTTTTTTTTCTAAGTTGTCTCCTCAAGTTTACTATGAGCACAGCAGAAACAGTCATAAATATTAAAACCATGCCATAGAAGATTGAGTAATGGTGTGGGAATAACGGTAATAATCTCTGAAACCAAATTAAATTATAAACTGCATGCTGGAGACAATTATTTACTTCATATTTACTTTTGTATTAAAGTATAGACTTTAATTAAAGCATTAGTGCATTTTTCTGTGCAACACCTCTCTAGTTATTTCCTTCTACATTGTCATTGTAAGTGATAGAGAAGACATTCTGGTTTCTCACATACTAAATGGTTTTCTGTTGTTTGTTTTAGATGTTTTCTTTTGTATGTGAAATGCACAGAAGAAATAGTTTAGTCTTGTCATGATTTAAAGTTTATCTGTCCCCATTCTGCTCTGATGCCCTTACTACCACTCTCATCTCCCTGCCCTCCAGAAGCCCCCAGCCCTGGAAAACAGTACATGCTTTTAACTAAGCTGATCATCCAGTTTTGCAATACTTCTACGTTTATTTCTTTTTTCCCCCTAGGAATTATCTTATTAAAAATGGTGCATTACCATGGAAGTTGGCTGTAGTATCTCTGAAAATGCTCACTCTCAGACTTTTCAGACCAAGAATTTGGTGGCTCTTTGGAGCTGTGATTTACAAACCTCCTCCTGTGTCTCTTGAGTTGATAAATTCTTTATCGCTTTGCCAAAGGTCATGGACTTTTATATAATTCCATTGAAGTCATCCATCCTCTGAAAGAATTTTGAGTACTTGAAATGGTACAGATGTCAAACGAGATGGATTACCAGCTTTAGCATTTGATACATAACAGCGATGCTGGGAGAATGAGCTAGGCTTAGAGGCAGCCTCTGTTTTTAAGTAGACTACTTAAACCATAAGACTGTGTTAATGTATTATTTATAAGGTTTACTCCCTTACATTCCGTTTTCCTCTCTGATTTTTGTCTTGTAGTGTTGTCCCTCAGACCACAGTAATACTGAACAACGACCGGCAGAATTCTATTGTAGCCAAGATGGTTGGGCAGGAAGAGCCATTGAGCAGAACAGCGGATTCTCTGGAAAATATCCTTAACAAGTTAGTAGCAGTTATGGGAATCCTCCTCCTTCCTTCCCTCCTTTGATAGATCAATATCACTCTGTGCAGCAATTTGAAGTGCAAAATGAGGAATGTTCTAGGTAATAGTGTGGGGGGGAAAGATTGAACTGGTACTCGAATATTTTATTAGGCTGACAGGTCTGCCTAGGGAAACCTTGTGTCAGCAGTCAAGGTACAGAGCAATGCTTCACTCTTGATGGGGAGAGAGCGTCAGCAGAGGATCTGGGACTAGCTCAACATTAGTTGACAGCTCACAGTTGAAAGAAAGAGTGCCCGTAGCTACGTATTTTTTTACAGGGATGCATGATCACGTGGGAACGTGCCAAGAACCTGTATTTAACCAACTGAAGAAGAAATAAGCAGCAGCCCAGTAGGGCTTGTCAGAATTTGTGCTATCTAAAGCAAATTTTAAATTAAGTAGAACCTGAGATTCTGGATAGAAAATGTAATAAAATATGGTTTTAGAAACTATTTAAATATTTGTTTTGTACACTGGGCTTAGACTCTTCCATTGATACTGATTTAAAAAGTGTGCATCTAAAATTTTTCATTCCTTCTGCTATTTTCGTTCCATTTTATTTTGCTGGACAGCTCTGAGTACTAAACATGAGTCAACTTGTTTAAAGGAGTGTGCTTTTATAATACATTTAATTTTGTCAGTTAAGTGTTTTTAATTCCCTTATGATGCTATTCCTGATCAAGGATTGGGTTTTCCCAAAGTTACCTACTTCTTTTTTCCATAGTGCTGTTCCTGGACGTAGGCAGAACACCATAGTGGTGAAAGTTCCAGGGCATGATGACAGTCACAATGAAGACGGAGAGAGTGGCTCTGAGGCCAGTGACTCAGTTTCCAACAGCGGACAATTAGGAAGCCAAAGTATTGGGAACAATGTCACGCTTATCACGCTGAACTCTGAAGGTACGCTGATCTAACTGTAAGGCTACTTGAGCAAAGTAAATGTGGTGGTGGAATGAACTAAAATTCAACTGGAAGCTTCAGAGATCGTATCATGGGTCAAACCTTGAACTGTTAGGCAGTACAGCAAGCATCAGATAGGAGAAAATTAATCGTTTGGTTGGTTTTGGGTTTTGGGGGTGTTTTCCCCTCATTTTTACTAGTTTTGCAGGCAGAACAGCTAATTAAAATTACCTGTAGAATTTAAAAAGTATGCCCCACTATAACAGTGTAGCTTTATATTTTAAACCCTTCAAAGTAACACGAGCAACCTGCAGGATTTCCTGTCACCAAGATGAAATATTGTTTCAGGAAAATAAATGTCTTCTCTGGGAAATAAAATCTGCTAGTCCATCTTCTCCTGTAACATATTATGACAGTCCACTTGTGTAATTACTAGGAATGTCAAATAGTTATTTTAGCAACTGTAAACAATTTTTATAAGGAAATTCATATTAAAACCAGTGTTAACAGGATAGTGTGTAGTGTCAGATTTTTCTGAAAATTCTTTGTCTTGGAAACTGAAATCGAATGTAGTGAAATCTAAGACTTTTAGATTAACCTTATAAAGACATTGTATTTTATGTGGTTGGAGATATTGAAATGGATGTTAGCTGCTATATTTCAATCACAAACAAGATGATATAAGGGACAGTTTTAGGTGAAAACATATGATTAATTATGTTCTATGATTAGTTTGAAAGTACCAGTATTTTTTATACAAATGTAATTTGAATCCTAGACTTCAATTTAATAATTTTCCTAATTACTTTAAAAATATATTTATTGAATATTTACTGAAGTGTTATTCTGGATGTGATAGTTCATATTTACACTCATGTACCAGAGACGAGTAAGTTACTCCAGAAGTTATTGCAGAAGATTAAATGCAAAGTAGCCTTCGCACTTAAGAGGTAAATGTGTTGTCTTTTGGTCTCTAACATTGAAACAGAAAGACTCGAATTTAGGAGTGATTCAGGTTCTTCTGCATGATCTCCTGCCATTGGTAAAAGCATGTTGGGTGTGAACAGGTTAGGATACAATTAGTGGTAAAGATTAGTTCAAGATAGCCTGAATCTGAGTGTTTAAGAGTGTGTTCAAAGATTTCAGAACTGACTGACAATTGAACAAGATGCTTTAAAACTTTGATACTTAGAAAACTTTAGAAGTCAGCCTACTAAAAGGCTCATGCACCGAAGATTGTTTTTGAAAATGTTGTTCTAAGGTATCTGAACCTAGGATTCTTCAACTTTTATGGACACTCCTAAAACATACACATATTATAAAGAGCTTTTAGGTTCTGTCCTCTTCGTATGTTGTGAGACAGAGTTGCTTCCAAGAGTATTTTGTTTTGGGTCAATCGGGAATTAAAGGAGACTGAGACTGAGGAGTTCCTTTCTCTCAAAAAAAGAAAAAAAAAAAAGAAAAAAAGAAAAATATTAGATTACAGATAGTGCTGATATTTTGATATGAAAATACGTGTAAAGTGTATGTAAAGAGAATGTTAATATTTCATACAGCTCTGCATCATCTATGCCAGGAACTAAGTTTGTAACATTAGGAGGGTATTTGTTGTATAATGCTCTTTTGGACTTGGTTGTTTGGCACAGATTTGCACAGACAAATGTGAAGTTGGCCTTTTCTGCCACTGTTGTACATGTAAATTTTGAAGAAACAGGTAATCCATTAATGTCTTTGGATCTGATTTTCCTCAGACTGTTAGAACACTCATCCATTAAAAATCTCTCTGAGATTGATGAATGCTTTGAGAATCAGATTAGTAATCCCCCACACCTACCTCTTCTTGCCCTCGCAAAGATGAGAGGGGACCATTTGCACGGAAGGAATGCTAAGTGAATGAGCCTGCAGTGTGTGACAAATTAAATTATTAATAAATTGATGAAGAATAATAGGTCTGTTGTGCAGACTTGGTTTTTTCAGTAGTAAAAGGCAAAAGTTACAGCACTCATCAGCTTGCTTTCATCGTCTGTGAAAGAATTCTGAGTTGCTCAAAGGAATCTCAATTGATTGTAAAATACGAGAGGGTGAGAATGGTGTACTTCAGCCTGTACGCACTGAGACTAAACAACAGGTTTTCAGTATGACTCCCATCTGTCGTCCTGTGTCCGGAAAGCAAAACTAAACCGTGTTTATAGTTTGGCTTTAGCTGACTTTGGATATGGCATTGACCTCTGGATATTTTCAGAATTTAGTTAATACATTTATAGAAAAGCTTTGTTTGCTCTCTGCTGGCTGTTTTCAAAGAGCATTTAATCATGTATGGTAGTTCAAAAAATATTAGTGTTAGTGCCTTTCTATTCCTTAAAAATAATTACCCAGAAGCTTGGAGCCTGGTTCCAGGATAAGGGGGGTTTTTTGCCCACTGAACTCTGACTTTATTCCATCTTCAGTTGTGTATTACTCTTTCTATGTTCAGTAAGGCCTGTTCTCTCTTTTCTTTGAGCAACAGTTACTTGATTTGTTCTTTTACTTTTCAGAAAACTGGAAATGCTCATCCATCTTACAGATGCAGTTAATGGTCTGCAAAGTGTTGATTTTAAGATGTAGTATTTATGAACTCAAAGCATCTAGAGATACTGAATCTCTAATTTTTGTGCAGTTTTGTGAATTTTTTCCAAATTTCACTTTGGAATAATTAATGTCCTTTCACATGGGGATAGTAGAAATATCAATACCTGATGTATTCCTTGGACTGCAGTTCCAAGAATGCTGTTCATGCAGTAATCTTGCACAATTGAAGATAAAACCCAGCAAGAATAGAGTTGGTCAGTATTAAATTACCAGTGTAAAATCAAATTAAAATAGACTTACTAGGCTTACTAGTGCGTGAGTTACTATTTTTATTAATGTCATATTTTTGGCATAGAAAATAGCAAGTGCATCCTTATTCAGCCAACTAAGAAATAGTGTTTTTTCATTTAACCTGTAATTTTACCCCATGGATGGTAATAACTGTCAAAAGTGATTAGTCTGCTCTAATTTAGAATGCATATGTTAGAGTGTGTCTTTTCTACTCTAACTTCGTTGCAGCCCAAGTGGATCTTCTGGGGAAATTAGAGAAGAGCAGTTGGTGTGGATGTATAAACAGTAGTGTAAATTTATAACCACATGCTTTAGATGTAAAAAAACTTTTCTACAAATGGATGATGATTTAATAATAAGATCAAAGCTGAAAATTCTGTTTTATCAAACTTCTCTTTTAAGAAGGTACCTTCCTCTAGAAACAGTGAAAGAGTTAAATGCCACTGATGCTCTGAGTGTTTAAATGTATCTCCAGCTTCTAGAGATCTGGATAGGAGCCTTCATTTAAATCTTAAGTAAAAACATATAAACATATTTTTCCTGTATGGAAACAAGGCACTGAATGGAGAAGCCCAGGTGCGACGCACTACTGAACTCACATTGCAGCAGAAATGAAAAAGCAGAAAGGTCTTAAAACAGCAAACATACAACCTAACAAATAAAACTGTGTCCAAGCTACTCTGTGTGGCCATTTAAACTGCTCAAGCAATGCTAAAATGTTAATTGTAGTGTTGTCTGTAAGGTGTATTTGACTTAATCATCAGCTGTCTCTTTATATTTCTGATTTAGGAAAAATTTCCCTCTTTTTTTTTAACACAATACATTAATGAGGTTAAAAAAGGTCCTCAGTTTAACCAAGAGTCCTTGTTTCAAACCAGAGATGATCTTGTATAATTATCTTAGTTATAATCTTAGCTAAGAAGTTCTGATTTGGAAGAGCTTTTGGAGAGCTCCTCTAATTAAGTTGAACTACATTGCCAGTTGTGAAACTGTTCTTACTCACAGTGCACTTACCTAAATAAATCTAAGGTCTGGTTAACCATTCTTTTCTCTTTCTGTCATTTGAAACATCCGTGCTATACAGGTAACTCCTGCCTTGTGGTAGAAATGCAGCCGAGTGGTTTACATCAGGAGCACACCTTTGTGTTTTCCTAGGAACTGTTTCTTTTGGAAGCGCGGCTTTTAGAAATTTGAAGTACTCAGCTGTTCCCATGGTTTTTAGAAGTCTTTTCTGTAGCGCTTATTCTCTGAATACATGTACGTGTCTGTTTTAGCAGAAATGTTTTCTGGAGGAAAGGAACCACCAAACATGAGTTATAGCATGACTGGTCAAACTTCTAAACAAACCATTTTACTGTGCGAGTATCTGAGAATTTGGATAGAGGCTGGTTTTCTGAAAGGTTTTGGTAGATGAAAACAATGTAAATGTAATGAAAATGTTTTTGCTGTGTTCTTCTGAGGCACTGTGTGCTTTTCCTTTGATCCGGAGGAAACCTGTCTTTAAAAATATAAGGAACTTTTTTCTTGCTCATTGTCCTAGTTTTTTTTCGTGGTGGTTTTTTTTTCTTTTTCTTTTTTTTTTTTTCCCCAGCATAGATTATACATCTTTCTCCTTTAATGGAATAAGAAACAAACATTTGTCACTAAGAAGTGTTTAAAGAAAATGTCAACAATTGATAGATGTGGTTTTGCTCTCCGAAAAGTCCGGTTAATTTTGACATGAATGTGTTTTTACTGTCGTTTTGGAGTACAGCATACACTCAGTTTAAACAAAGTTGTGCTTTTTTTTTATCTTGAACTTTTTAATTAGCCTTAAAAATGATGAGCAATTGATTAATGAAGAACATTTTTAAAACATCATCATTTGGACCTTGCATCTATGAGTTATTTTTGTAATGAACTGTTGATCTTCAGAAACTGCTACAAAAACTTGTTTGTCCATTTGTGTTTGTGAGGGTTTAGTTGCTATGTGTGTGAAGTAGTTTGTAACGTGGTGACTTTTATCCATCTGTTCAGCTCTGATTGGAGTGGAGCTGGTATTTGTTTCAGAAGTATTGAAGTTGTGCAGAATTGTGTGTCTTAAATGTCATGGGCACCCTCCAACTTTGTACGGTTCTGGGTATTACACAAAGCAAAGATAGTCCAGGAAGAGATTTAATGGTTTTGGAGTGGGAGAGACATTAGATTTTATATAGTAAGCATGCTGAAACTTTTTTTTTTGTTTAATAGTTGCGTGGGACTTTGTGTGCTAAATGAAGTGGTCGCACAATTCGATTTTTCCTCTTCAGTTTCCAGATATCATACTACTAACACTTTCAGGGTGGTAATAAAAGGAAAAGTTTAGACTGTTATTTGGAGGAAACTATTTTTCTGTACTTTCCAGAGTTCTTATACCTTTCTAAAGGTCTTTAGACTGTGAATTGGATTTCACCAACCTATAATGCTACAGCTGATATTTAGTGTCCTTCTTGCACAAAACTTAATTTGCGAATCAATTCTTTAGACCTTCCTGTCTCTGAAGATATCAGTACTAGTCGGATTACCTGGTAAGTAAGGCCCCGTGTATAGTCTTTCTTCGTGATGACTTTCACCCTAACGTTGTTACGTTCTTTTGGATTTTGCCTTCCATTGCAAAAAATAATACTGTGAAGAACATTAGATCCGCACTAGTTTTAAATTACAGAAGTTTTAAACCGATGATATTAAGTACCTATATTGTTTTCAGACTTTAATGAATTCTCTTGTACTGGTATGTGGCTGTAATCCTGTCACGGGTTGGTTTTCAATTGACTAAGCTATAACCTGGCAGCCATATGTACTTTCATGCTCACCACAAATCTGTTAGAAAATATTCTGACATTCTCAAATATATTTGTCTAAACTTTTTAACTGAAGAGTTTTAGCATTAGACGAAGAAAAGCAAGTTGCAGCAACTATGAACAAGTAAGTTTTGGTAAGAATGGTGAGTAGATTTTCCAATAATCAATGTTTCAAAGGAACCTGCTATATTCTTAATAGATAACATCTGAGGTGAAAATAGCACTATTTTGTCTAGGCTCCAATTATCTCCCATCTTATTTACCGTAAGGCCTCCTCTCTGGCCTTATCACCAGAAAGCTGTTACAATTATGATTTTCCAAACTCTTCATTTTAATGCCATCATCTTCTCCTTGCATCCCTTTTGCTACTCCATAGCACCTTCGTTATGAAGGATGACTTTGTCCTTTGCCATCTCCCTGTCACTGTTTAGAGTTGCCCTGACTTCCTCAGCCATAGATGGCAGGTTTTCTTGCTTGTAATGTTTTCGGAGACTTTTATGATTTCTTCTACTTCCTTGGCAGGAGATCCTCATAACTATATATACATCACTGCTCATAAAATTGTCTTTTCTCATGGTGTTTACATAAAACTTAGCCATAGTTATGATACTTTTCTTTTAAGGTACTTTATGATACTCTTTCTTTTAGTGATGCCTGCCATCTCAATGTGTGTTGTCACTTGCTTATATCTATTGTTCCCTGCCTTATTCTTGGATTGTAAAATTGCTGGGTAAGGACGTTGTGTTTGTTCTGAACTTACATAGTAATTTCCACAACGCTTAGTTCTGACTTGAGTGTTACAGTTTTGTATTTATAGGAAACAGTCAAAAAGTCTAGCTGTTGCTTGCTTGTGATTGCTCATCTGTTGGGTAAACTGCATGGAATTCATGTCTAAAAGATAGTGCGTAGTTCATAAAGAACTATTTCTGAAGTCTTGATCTCGCACTAAATAGCAGTTTCAGAATTTTACATTTAGTACTGTTTTACCGAGAAATGTGCAAACAGCAGAAAGCATAGATAATTTCCAAATATATTTACTAATTTTTTGATGACTCAGTTTTGCTGTGATCAGGCAGTTTTATGTTTCCTCTGAAGGTGTTGAATTTTATTTTGAAAGACTTTACAAGGACTTGCTCTTCAAAATTTCACATTATAATATTGATAAAAAACAGAACTTGCTCTTTTTATGCAGCTTACGTATAGAAAAATATTAACTTAAGCAGCTGCTTCAGTTTAGCTCAACAAAGTGCAAATGTTGAATACTTACTGTTCAACTAAAGAATAAGCTGTCTAAAGGCACTGCGATTATACTTGCACGCTTCTAGGAGATGCTATGAGAGCATTATTTTGATTAATGCTAGATACTGCTTTCAAGAAGGAAAGGAATAGTATAATAATACTGTTCTTACACACATTCAGTATATGGTAACATTTAAAATATTTAATCTGTGACTTACTGTGCAAACAAGAGCAGCATCTGTTCCTAAAACATTAATGCACGCTATGTTATCCTTTCAAAACTTTCACAATAGAGTTACTGTCCTGTCTTTATATGGAAGGGAGGAAAAAATCAGGCCCTCTCAGCTTTGTGGTATAAGAATGTCCCATTCAGCATTACTTTGCTGCTTTAAAAGCAGATCTTTTGAAAATTGGCTGTGCTAAAGCCAAGGCTTTGAAATTACTGAGACAGAAACACACTGTCACTAGTATCTCCCAAGTACGTGAAATGCTCTTGAACAGAGCTCCAGGAAAGCTGTTTTTAAGTGATATAAATAAAATGGCAAGATCCATTGATTTAGAGTTTGGTTCGGTGAACTTTACACTTGATACACTGATGTATGATGTTTGGCACCGTATGTGACAGCTTTGTATCGTACCTGCTTTCTCTGCGTTCCTTTTACTGCATATTAAGACTACTCAAAACATAGAAGTAGAAATGTAAACATGCATATTTTTGAGAAGATAAAGAAAAACTGGTCTACGTAGGGTGTTAGTTAAGGATGAATAATATTTTGCCCAAGAAAATGTAGTCACGTGTTGCCTCTTCAATTTTGCATCTGACACAGTCATTTTACAATAGTAGTATTAAATAGTGCTCAGCATTTGCTTTCTAAATGTGAATCCAAGCAGCTCTTTGTACGTGGCCCAGACTTATCTGTCCACAGGATTTTCCAGTTCACTCTAAGATCAAAACTCACATGTTATATGATCATTTGCAGCACTTTGCTTTTCCTGCCAAGCTCCTTATGACTAGATACAGACAGTGAGAATGAACTTTTAAATACCAAACTTTTTGCACCTTAAAACAACATTATACGTAGCTGATGTGAAGACGTTGTTGAGACTTCAGGAGCTTCAGTGACTTGTTAAAATCAAAGAAAACTATAGAAACTGAATTGCCTTTTTTTTTTTAATTATTGGGAGCAAACGGATGAACAGTGGTTTCTTCCCGGTATCTGTCACAGTGATGTTTGGAATGAACAGTCTGGTCCACTGTGTAAAGTTAAATATAACAAAGAGGCAATAAACAAGAAAGTGAGCAAAATCTATCTAAAATTAGCTGATTTTCTGACATGACGCACATTTTCTAAGGGTTTAAAAAGCCCTCTAAGTCCAGGGATATTAATTTTCTCAATTTTATCTGGATTTTTTTTTTTAGCTGATCGTTTTAAATTACAGATGATTGCATAGTCCTCATTTTCTACTTATGTTGAATCAATTCTCTGGCCTTCCATGAGTCATAAAATAAGTGAATGTCCTCCTTCTCTCATGGATTTAACCATGTACTAAAACTGAGGCCTTACTTTTAACAAACAAGCAATCTCACTGACGTTATGCTGAGACTTCTGTGCACACCATAGTATTTATGTGCCCGTATATGTTTTTGTGCTGTGTGTTATCAGACAACTGAAGAAACCATGAGCACAGGATATGTTTTTAGAATATCTTGTCTAATGTACCACTCCTCTAACCATCGGGGCTTAAAAGTTAACTGGAACTGTGTCTCTGTTAGCCAAATCCTTTCTTCTGCCTATCTTTCTTTTATATTTACATGGAATTTAAACCTTTTTTTTTTCCCCAATGAGAATAGTCAGGCGAAAAACTCCAGTTCTGTATCCAGGTTTTCTGAGGTTCGTGGACGTGTATGTGTTGTACACTTCGTTCTGCCAGAACTTCCAGCGTTTTAACTGCTTTTTGAGGTGGGAGGAGGTTTTGGTGAATATAGCTTTAAATCTAGTTCTTTAGCTGTTCTTTTAGCCCAAGCTTTAGATTACATTGCTAAATTTGTAGGTTAAGGTATAGCCTGATAGTCACTCCATTCCTTATATTTAGTGGTTGTTAGTTAATAAAGTCAGTGCTCTGTAGTCTCTGTCGGTTAATCGCTACCTCTGTGAACTCTTGCAGGGGCAAAGGACTTGGGTTAATTGTCAGAAGTTTATTTAAAAAGGTGATGTTGAATCTTTTACACATCAGCCAAAATATTACTTAATTTCTCTAGAAACGGGGGTTTATTTTTGTAGGTTAGGATTTGGTTTTTGATGGGCTTAATTCATCTTTCTGCCTTTGTACTGCAGCTACCAGTCATTTTTCTCTGCTGCAAATGCCAGATTGCACCCAGCCTTGTTAGTAAAATAAACACAACTACTTGGAATAATGGAACATGTTAACTTGAGTGTTTATGTGGGCAGGTGGTTCCTTTTGTTTTTTCTTGTTTTAAAGGAGTGATTGGCAGCACCTAGCAAGAGAGCAGAGCCAGGCTCTGTTTCTAGCCTTACTGCTAATGCTCACATGTCAAACCAGAGGAGTTTATCCCGATGGAAAGATGTGAGTAACAGTTAAGTGTCCGTCATCTCCCCGGGCAGGGAAACACATACACGTGTCAAGAACGAGTCTGAAAGCCACAGTGACTCTTGTCTGTTTCTTGTCTGTTTTTTGTTCTCTTGTCATAGGTTTTTCTTGATACTAACCTTAAAGCTTGCTCATCCTGTTCCCATAGAAATGCTCGTTTGTGTTGCAGCCCCAGTCGCCTCTCGTCGTCTTGCACGTGCCTGCTGGAACAGAGGAATGGTCAGCCGTGTTGTGAGATAAAAGAAATGGACTTCATACAGTAAAAAAGAGTTTAAAACAATGGTGAAAAGCAAACTAGTTCTGGATTCAGTAGAATGGAGATAAAGGCAAATTCTCTCATCTTAAAAATATTGAAGAGGAGCTAGAAATTAGTCTGTCATTGAAATGAGCTTCTGAGTACAGAGAAGAAATCAGATAAAAATGTCAGCACTTCTAATGCTGGAAGTAGAAATGATCAAGAGCCACTTCTCTGATATAATATTTGGTGTAAAGAAACTCAAGGAAGTACCTTTGCACATAGCACTCAAAATGTGTTCAAAGTACAGCAAGGCCATTAGGAAAATTACCGAAAGAAAAATACTTCAGGGCAGAACAGAAAAGGTGCTTGGTTAACTGAGTTACGGATGAGTGTGTGCACATTATTTTTAAGAGAAGAATGTTCTTTGACTGTATTCTTCCTCCCCAACCCTTCACATGTTCATTTTTTTGGTGGCCTTTAAGGAACAGAAGCAGCTGTGTATGGTTGTACAGTGCCTAGTGGAGTCCTGACTCGCTGTCTGGCTATTACATTGTACGTACTGAATAACCTGACTCATCTAGATTCTATCTAGATGTTACGTATAATGCCTGATAATACATGTAAAGAACCATTTCAGTAAGCATAAAAGAATGTTGGAGTGCTGGGAGCTTCAAATGATGCAGCTTTAATCGATAGTGTTTATGTACTTAATTGTTCAGAGAGAATTTCCATCAAACTCCTAGTCTCTTCCCCCCGCCTCCCTTTCCTTATTCAGTATGTCTTCTCCCACACAACACCATGTGTTCAGAGCAGTTCGGCCTCCATCGTAACTGGCACTGTATTTTTTTTCACCATTTTTTGTGTACCAATCTCTCCATATTTGTTCTGTGCAAAGTGCCAGATGTGTTGGCAGGCCGATAGGAATTGTTGTTATATACGATAAGGAATAGTTTAGCTTTTGTGCCCTCAAGTAGCTGCAGAGTGAGACAGTGGAGTCATGTTTAACTTTAGTCGTGCAAGTTCCACTTAATGCAAAATGATTATAGCAAATTCCCTTTCTGTAAAATTTTGAAGCTTTTTAAAGCAGGAGGAAAATGCAAGAGATAATTTAATGTGGGGCATGTGTTCGTAGGTCAGAATAACAAGATAATGTCTTTTTTCCAGGCTGTTAGCAATAAAAGAACAGTTGCACGTGGTAAAAACAGTATGTTCTAGACTCTCTGCCAGTAATAAAAAAAAGATTATTTTGCAAATTGAAAAAAATCTTTGGTTCATGTAGGTTGATAGCATTTTTTAAACAACACTGCAGGTGAAAGGTGTTCCAGAAGTAGTAGTAACTCTAATAGTAATTCTGTGAACTGGTAAGGCAGTAAAATTTTGATAGGGTGTAGAATCATTTACGCAGGCTTCTTAGAATTTCTTTGAAAAACTTACACGTTTGTGCAGAGATGGTTTTGCTTTGCCAGCTCTGCCCAGAGTTTTATAAAACAGTCAATTTATCTTCAGGAACAGACTGTTGTTTTCCCTGATAATGTTAACCAGACTTGTGGTAAGGCCAGACACAGTGGCATTCAAAACAAGTAATAATTAATCTGAACCACCTTATTTTTCAGATGGCACGTGGTACTGTGAGCAGAAAACAGCTAGTGTGCCCTATTACATGGTTCAGGATGAAAAGTAAGGTTCAGATAAAATATATATTTAAAAAAAAAAAAAAAGTGAGGGTAAAAAAAAAAAAAATTCAGAACAGAGCATTAAGTTCTGATTTCACCAGAAAAAAGTTTGAGGGACTGGCTGCTACATACATCAGCAATAAATATTTTTCCTTAGAAATTATCATCGTTGATAATCTGATGTTTATAATGATATATCACTATTGCATAATCTAACATTTGCTTCATACTATCGTTATTCATTGCAATAAACTTGCATCTGACATGTGGTATGACTCAACCCAAAGGTCATGTTGGAAAAGTGTTTTTTAGTGTTTGAGTTGCTTTTATGTTACATTTTTATTGCACACTTTTGGCTTGTAGTCTAGTAAAATACAAGCTGCTTAACTTATGCTGGTACTTGGAAATAAAGATGCTGCTTGCGCAGGGGTCACACGGGAGATGCTCATCTGTCTGCACTCTGTCACCCATTTTGTGACTAGAAGGGTTATGAAAACCAGGAATTTGTGACTTCATATATACCATGAAACTCTAAAGGCATTTAATGAAAGATAAGTCATGTAATTGAATGACTTGGTTCACATTTTTACCCTTCCGAAGGTGTGTGACGCAACAACATCATAAAGCTCTAGTATGGAAGGGCTGAGTGACTCCTACATCACGAAGCTTTGCTTTACTCCACAAAGCTGAGCAAACATAAAGTCAAATCCAAATGGTCTGTGTCAGTGAACATTGAAATAGTACTGGAATGTTGTTCTGTCCCGTTGCTATTAGCATTGTCAAGATTTGTACTGGAAATTTTGTTTTTATCTGGAATGACAGTCTTAGCCTAGGTCCTGTGTTGCATCCTCCACTTTGTTAGGGGATCGGTCATCCTTATGAGCTCTGCTCTGGTTTCTGCTTAGTCTTGGAACCGCTGACTTCTGGCATTGTCTGCAAAGATTAATTTCCAGTGACGACTTAGTATTCATCTTAAAATGAATGGGGTTTTTTTCTGCTAAACTAAGAGGCTGAGACAAAAATCAAAAGCCTTCTTTATATATGTGTGTGTGCCTACACAAGAGAAGTTAGGTATAGCTCTGCCAGTGGGTAACATTAAAATAGATTCTGCTGCTAATGACCTTATACTCGAATAGAAGGGAAGATGTATGTGGCAGATAATTAGCGATTGATTCATTATCTTTATGCTGGGCCTGTTCCTTGGTAAGCCATGTGTTTAGGAAATAATGTAGACTACTGGCTGGTAGATTTGAAGGAAGACCAAAATTTTGATTGGGAAGTCTGGCTACATTTTGAATGATTGTTGTTGTTTGAAATATTCTTTTTGAGTGATTAAATAAGTTACTGCTCACTATTGATTGTAACTTCTTAAATTTATAATCTTGCTTAGACTCATTTTAATCTGATGCTTTTGGGGAAAAAATGTGATTTAAAGCTGTTAGCATCCTGAAATTAGTAATCTTCATTCTTAGAGGATGACTATCTTGAATGAGAACGCTGACTATAGTGTGCTCTTTCAGCTGTTGTCCTCTAGTATGAGACACTTAAAAAAGATATCTGAGAGAGAATTAGACATCTGAACTAATTGTACCAGTTGCTCATGTAGCCCAGACGGTGAATGGCAATAACTTTGGTCACCATTGGTGTGGATTTGAGAATGATTTATCTGTGGCAAATCTTGTGAGCCTGTTAATCGTGCTAAATTTGAAAGAAGTTTGTAGAGACTACGAAGAAAACTGGAAGAGCTCACGATAACTTAAGAAATGTTGACTGTAACTTGAGCCTGACTGTTTCATTCTGTGCCACAATTAGAATTTTTGGTTTTGTTTTTTTTTGTTTTGTTTTGGTTTTTTCTTTTTTTTTTAGAGGATTACCCCAATGGGACATGGCTCGGAGATGAAAATAATCCCGAGATGCGGGTCCGTTGCCCCATCACCCCTGCTGACATGCTGCACATCAGCACGAACTGCCGCACAGCTGAGAAGATGGCACTGACGTTGCTTGATTATCTCTTCCATCGGGAAATTCAGGCCATCTCCAACCTTTCGGGCCAGGGCAAGCATGGGAAGAAGCAACTTGATCCTCTCATGATTTACGGAATTCGCTGTGAGTATAATACTGAAACTTCTGAATTAATACTCTGTGGATAAGGCAGAAACTGTCTGCTACTGGAGTTAAACTACATTTTGTAAAAATGGGGTATGTATTGTTGCCAGACAGATGTTTTGTTTGCTTTTGTTTATGAAGGAATCCTAATGGGCTTGTTTAATTTAGTTTGTTGTGGGTGTTCACCAGAAATTCCTCAGTCTTGAAGTTTGAATTCAGATTTCTTTGCAACTACCAGCTGTGAGTGCAACAAGTGTAGTAGTAAATATTGGAGAAATATTACTTTCTCAGATAATGGAACAAATAATAAATTTTAATATTTAAATATTGCTCAAGTGCTCAAAACAGTACAGTCTTGAATCTCAGTTTTTTACTTCCCATTTGTGTGCATCATTTCAAAAGACTTGCTGATGTTGAGATGGAGGAAATTTGCAATCTGTACTAAAGGAGTAAGTATAAAGTCTGTGGATTTATAACAGGAATGCATATGATGCTAATGTACTTCTGTCTGCATGAATCTCTTGGTTATTAAAGCTATTACGCAGTAACAAACGTATTACTTACATTGAAGATGCGATTTTTGACAATTTAAAAGGAATTAAATGTGTTTTTGCATATAGAATATAGCAGGCATAGCCACTAGTTTTAAGTGAAGAACCACCTGAACGTATGCATCTTGCTCTGACTTGTAGTAGAGGATTACTCAATGAGTCTGTTCCATCTACTATAGTGTATGTATTTTCCAGTGAAGGAGATAGGTGAAGGCCGCTCAAACAGCCAAGCACCTGACACAAGCGTTACAGCTCTTGTGAGATACCTTTGCTATGCACGCAAACAAATTTAAATGCTACCGTGGGATGAGAGTCTAAAAATGACCAGTTTTACTAATTGAACTAGATTTTCATACACCACTAGATCTCACTGTTAAAAGATTCTTTATAGTCACATCTTATGTAGGTCACCAATGGATTAGTAGAGGGGGAATGATTTGTTATACCAGAGTGTTTTGTATTTAGTTGCCAATTTGAAATGCCAATTAAGGCTTCAGAACATAGAGCTTATTTTGAATAGTGTTTGAAGAATTTGATGTTTTGTTTTTATTCTTCTGCTAGGGCAATGTGTTTGATAGTTACATGGAAGAAAATGTGAAGAATATTTGATGATGACACTGCTGTACTTTTTTTTTTTTTATGCTGAGCTGAGGAAATGCAGTCCTATTGACCTGCTTTTGCTTCTAGTCATTTGCTGCCTGTCTCAGGGAAATTCATAGGCAAAACTAACCCGTTCAGTCTGTGATATTAGGCCAGTTTTTGTCTCATTACATACTTGAAGCAGATGACTTCAGGTTTCTACTGCAAATATATTAAATATGGATTTTTAAGGGAGATGGTGATTCAGTTTAATTTGGATCTCCAAAACCTTTTTTATCTATTGATCTCATCAATGTAAATGACCTTGTTCCATTGTGGTTTTAAAACTTAGAGGTTTTTTTACAATAGTTTTTAGAAACATGAAGAAAAGCACAGCCTTCTTCCTTTGCTCCAATGTTGAAGCAAGTTGCTAGCAACCCTTTTCCCCATCCCTTAAATCTGTGAGCACAAATCAAACGGGTGAGTTTAGAACTATTTGTGTAGGAAGAACAGGTTTTTGAAAATGTGAGCAAGGGGAAGGAATGTGCTCATGTGACTGACTGCTCAAGCTAGGGATTATGTCATTTATATGAGGCATTCTGACCACGAAGAAATGGGATTATAGAAGTGATCCCTGCAGTCGGGAGAGCCAGAAATATAACAGCAGTGGATCATAGCAGCTGTGTTCCGAATGATGGGCACAGAAAGTGCTGTCTGTGTCTTTGATATCACAATCACGGTTTGAAAGGTTTGGGATCCAGGTATTTGAAACGTATCTTTATTTCTTCTTCATAGTGACTAGTGTGTTGCTCTCTTTTGGGAACCGGTCCATAATAAACGAGGGATTGTGTATGCACACAATTGTATACATCCTGTGTGAATCTGAACATAGTACACTTTTTTGGGTACCTAAATGTTAATGCTTGGTGAGATTTGCTGTCAGCAATGACAGAGAATCCTGTGGCAGCATCTGAAGAAAATACATGTAAACTTGATGAAGCAGCAGATTTAAGAGTAACAACATTGGTCTAGATATGATGATTTCATGTAATAACCCTAATATGTCATCACTGCGAATAATTGAGATGAAATTTGATTTCAGTAGCCTGTTTATGAATGACGTGAGTGAGCATATGGATGACTCATCACTTCTGAGGATGAGATTCTGGCCATGTTCAGCTGTACCATGACTTCATCCCAAATACTTGTCAGAGAGGTACTGGGAAAGCCCTGCCATGCCGTATCCACTTTGCTTTACCAGTCCACAGACCATCTGTTTTTTTACTGGTGAGGTGTTCTTCCATAGAAACTACCAGAAACTGAGTGCAGCGCTAGCATGGGAACTAAACTAGGTGGTTGTCCTAACAACATGCTTTGCTTCTGCTCTGAGCAGTAGTACTTTGATGCATTATTTTTAACTTAAATGAAAAAATCTAACATCGTCAGCCTTGCATTTGCCAATCATAGTTAGAAAAGCTCAAGCCCAATCTAAAGGATTTTATTTTTCCTTTTGTTTCGAGTTTCTTAGAGTTTGTCAGTGGAAAGATATCCCTTCCTTTCTTTTTCTAGAAGAAAAAGAAAACACCAACCAAATCTGTATTTAATGGAGAAAATATTTTGTATAATATGCAGAAACTAGAAAATGGAGATGTATGTTTATTAAAAATTCTTGATATACTGCATAAGGTTTACCGCAAGAAAGATGAAAGTTTATCTTTGGAAGTATAAATTACACTTGTGGTATAAATTTGCTTATGGGGTGGCAGTGGTATTGAAGAGAGTTTTTGGGCAAGAAACCAAAATGACTTAAACACACTATATGTCACTAAGTAGCTCATTACTTCAGCCCTACTAAAAATGTAGATGTTTTCTGGTGAAATACGATATAAGAACATCCACAGTTGTAATTTTCTTTGTGTAACAGAAAATACAGGTTTGGCTCTTTTGAGATTTTAGAGCAATCTCCACAAATGAGTTTGAAAAAACAGATTTCCAAATTCAGAATTTTGCATTTATAAGAAACTTTATAACACAAAGGATGATTTTACATGTCTTGGAAAAAATTGACAAGGAATTTCTGAAGTTCATGAAAGAAAATCTTATTCTTTAAAATAATGGAAACAAAATAACATTAGTCATTTCCTGTGTGTGTAACTTTGTTAGTGTGTCACTTCTGTGAAAGCCTCTTGTGTCTGCACGTGTATTTTTGCTGACTCTCCCCAATAATTTTTTAACTTATTTGTCAGTTTTGGCCAATTATGACAAGAGACTAGAAGATCACTCCCTACAGATTAAATGCGGAACAAGTGGTTGGGTGGAGGAAGGAGATATAAAGTCACTAATTGCATTAAGGGAACCTGTGCCCTTGGCTCAGTTGTAGTATTAGACACTAGAAAGCCTCTTTCAGCTCCATACAGTTGTCTGTTGCTCAGGGAAATATTTATGCATATTGAAATAACTCTCACATTAGGGACATGACTGTTGTTTAAAAAAAAAAAACAACCAAAAAAAACCAACGAAAAAACCCCCAACAAACAAGAACAAAAACCCCACCAAACCCCCAGCACCTGCAGAGAGGGTGGCACTGCGGAGAAAGACGTATGAGTGCTGTTATAGCCAGCTTATTACTATTCTCTTGAATTTTCCCATCTGCTTCCAAGAAAACTTCGTAGAGTGATAGATTTATTTTTTTTTTCCCATTTCTGTTCACGAGTTAAGATTTATTTCATTGCTGTCATTAAATAACATAGGAAAAAAGTGTTATCTGAAAATACCTTATGATAAAGTCTGATTTTTAACTATATGATAAATGATGTATATTCTGTTTCCAGTGGCACATAACTTTACTTTTTAAGATGCAATTAAAAATACAGAATAGAAAGAAATTGCTCATCAAACCTTGCTGTTTCTATTGTGTCGTAATATTGCTTCCAGTAAAGATGAGACCACTTTTCTACTCTACTAGTTGAAAGAGATGTTAATACACATTGATAGAAGAATGAAACATAGCTATGTCCTCTTCAGAGGGCTGGTCAAATAGAATTAAGCACTGTACTGCTTCCCAAAATTAATTGACACAATACTGCTGGAGAAGCAGACCACCCGCGTTTGTTTAATAGGAAACACATTTGACTCCTGCTTGAGTGTGTAATGTATGTCAGTTAGATCAGTGTATGAGTGCGTGTGTGTGTATATATATTCACTCACGTAACCCAGACATAATGCAGAGTGGGCCAGTCTAAGCAACTTGTAATTTGTGTCATGTAAAATCTGCGGATCGCAGTAAGTCACTACTGTTTCAGCTTCTCATTTGCTTTTAATGAAGATTTTGATCTTAATAGTAATGCAGGATAAACAACGAATATACCACACTTCTGTTCCGTCTTTCTTAAGCGTTCTCATGCTTTTAAATACTGGAGGAAGTTGCTTCTCAGGCAAACTGTTAGCTCTAATGTTTCTCACCAGTGGATCTGTTGTATGAGATACTGCAGACTGTTGCTATTATATAGAATGCTTTATATAAATAAACATTACAGTTACTGAAAGTGTATACTATAAATACAGCATGTGTTTAATATTTTCTTTTTTTTTTTCATTCTTCCACTTTAAAAAAGCCTTTTTTATTGCTACATTTTTTTATAAACTATACCCATTTTTCCTTTTATCTCCTTTTTTCCCCTCCCTAATCTTTGTATACTTTTTTGCACTCTCTCTCAGTCTTCTTTCGTTTCCTGTTTATAATTCTGGGCTTCACGCATCTCATTTCCGAATATCGTACTAGTCTGTAACTGTCGGAGTGTATAGTACATATAGTCAGTGGTTTAAAACAGTGTTGCACCTTGATGCGACAGAGATCGCTACAAGCCTTGGTTTCCGCAATTGTAGGTGTGCACCTAGACCTTGGATTCCATCAGGAGACTGTTGGAGAACGTCAAGAAAAATTCACAATTCTTTAAATTGGCCTTTCATCCTATCTCTTTAATACTTCATCAGCACTAGAAATGAATGAATTTCTGTAACTTGGATTGCTGTGACTATATTGCTAATTGTCGTTTCAATCCATCCCCCTTACAGAGTGGTGAACTCGGGAATCAGTCACGCTCTGGGTACTCTGGAGGTTTGGGGGGGAAGAGGAATGGGTTAGTGGCAGTGCTCAAGCTAGTTATTTTTTGAGGATCTCTGATGTTTTCTGCTTAACCCGTGCTTCTGTTTCTTCATTGTATAGGACGTTAACTAATCTTCCAAACTATAGTAGTTTGAAAAGAAGTTGGGTGGTTTGTATCCACATGGATAAGCTAATCTCGTGGTCCCTGGAAATACTTTTTGCCAACATTTTCTTCTCCTAGTAATAAATACCATGGACCATAGCTCTTTGGAAACAAAAATTCACTTCAGCCTGTTCCTTTGAGGACTGCAGTGTTATCAGATGCTGTAGTGCATTTCTCCTCAACTACCAGATCATGACTTAGAGGTAGGACAAAATTCCTGCTACAGTTGGAAAAGTTGAGTGTAAGCAGACGAGAATTTGCCCAGTTGTGCAGCGTGAGGCCTGTGGCACATGGGGGAGCCGAAGCAGGTCCTGAGCTGTGTGCTCTTTAGAACCTCTGCTCTGAGTCAGACTGAGTGGACCACCTCTGTCTGACAACTTCAGGAAAGCTGCGTGGTGGTTTTCTCCAAAGTCCACGAGTGGTGACTGTTGTTAGGGGCAGAGCTTGGGGAGAGAGGAGGGAGAGTTGCGGAGGTGTTGAACGATCTCATATTCAAGAAGAGAGTGAGAAGGAAAGCCTGAGAGTTCGGCACATCTTTGAGTGGCTAGAAGTGAAAGAAAGCATTTCTGTTGTGCTTCTCTCATATCCAAAAAGCATTAATTTTTTTTGTACAGCACCCTCGGGAAAGGCCTTGTGATGCAGCAGTGCTGCTTTTTGCAAACATGTTGTCTTCCTCAGAGCTGCAATTCAGTTCCAAATAGCTGCTTCTTTGTGAATCAATTAAATGCTGCCACATGGAGGGAAGTGATAACCTCTTTTGAGGCTAGGCAAGAAGATAATATGAGAACCCATTGAGTTTATCTCAGCACCGCAGTTCTCATAAATGGCATCAATGCTGGCACTTGCTTACTGACTTTATGTAAGCACTGTAATTTAATGCTGGCTGTTGTTTTCATCTTTCCTGGGCACTTATGTTTATTTCAATTACTTTCCTGGCCAGTTACTGTTTAATAAACTGAAATAAAGGCAGCAATTTTGGGAAATAAAATAAATCGTTGGCAGTGTGTTTCCTCTCTCCTTCTCACACTTCTTGTTCTTCTTGCATTATACAAGCAACGAATTTAATTTTCCATTCTTGAACGTAAGCAGCTGCTTAGCCTGTCAGTCGCAACTGTGATTGCTTGCAACTTGATTGCACATGATGTGCTGTCAAGCATTTGTGAGTTCATTGACTCTGCAGAAAGAAGAAAACTAATGCATTAGGTCACTTGGACCATCTCTTTCCAACCGATGCACAGTTGTTCCATCCTGTCAATACTTTTCCGCTTTGGCCAGACTTATTTAAAGTACAGGCTGAAGTGTGCTGGTCCTCACTTCTTGAGAGGCAGCTAAAAACATTCAGATAAGTCTGGGAGCATAAAAGCAGTTTTCTCAGTGACTTTAAATGAAAAAAGGGACACGTTATGTAATTTGCAAGAAAGAAGTGTTCATTGGGAAAGTTACTGCTACAAGTATGATAATTTAGTTGAACGAGTGCTGGTTTTTTTCTAAGGAGAATCAAGGGAGTCTTGCATGGATTTCAGAAGCCATATTGTAGTCATATATTACCAAGCCCCAAACCCTGATGTCAGCAAGAAGTATCGGACCCTTTATAATCAACGTATTGAGTGTGATGTCCAAGGATCATCTTTATCAATACTGAAGATCCATCTGAGCTATGAAGCCACAAGTGAAATAGAGGACCCTTTGTATCACGGTTGTACTAATCACTGTTTTCTTTGGGCTGATTCCTCCAGACACGGAACTCTTCCAGTGTTATGACTGTCTGTGGGGTAGTTACTCCAGTGTGCAGCGATGGTGTCCCTAATTCAGAAGGATGCAGAGCATGCTTTACTCTCACCATGTGTAGAAGAGGCTGGTGGTTACCCAGTATCACTTAGGCTCAGTCCCTGCATAAATAAAATAAATAAAATATCCTAATGAGCTTCTAATAGACTCCAGACAATAAATATTTTCTTTGCTATCAAAGGCTTATAAATGACAAAATTGAACTTTTACAGTGTGGTTTTTGAAGACACGATGAAGAGTCTAAGAAAGTATTTGATCCCTGGCATTCTGAGAGCAGCTCAGCCACCAAACACAGATTGATCAGTGTAAAAATAATGTACGTTCGTCTGGAAAACGCATTGCTGTGTTCAAGAACTATGATTTCACAAAATCTCGTAAGTGGAATTCCAGAAAGTTGCATAGCTTTTCCTTTCCTGGCTTTGAACTTTCTTTTCTCCATTTCACAAGGGTTAAAAAGTGAAGTGAGGAGATGCTTCAAGCTGACTGCAAGTAAAATGTAAATAAATTCCCGCAGCGTTCAGGTTTCTGTCGTGCCGGTCCTTTCCAAACCCACAAGCTCCTTCGGAAGGGGAGAAATTTTCGTTGTTGATTCATAAGTGAGTTTTTCTTGGCGGCACGTGTGGTGGCGTTTGCCATCCAGATGGGCTCCCGAGGCACTGCGGTGAGGGCTTATGTAACGGGACGTCTCGGGAAGGGGGTGGTTAAAGCAACAACCCTCCTTTTTCCATCGGTTCTGCTGCTGGTTCTGTCAGATCGCATTGTGCTGCTGGGGAAAAGACAAACAGCTGTTTAATCAACTTCTCCGTAAAATTGTGGCTATCAAAAATGACCTGATGTGTGGTTATTGGCAGCGACTCCTTAAAATCAGAAGCATTTATTTCAATCCAGTGTTATTGCTTCAATTTAGGTGATTCCGTTTGTTTTGAGCATCAGACTTTGATTTCAAAGAGTAAGTTGATCCTTTAGCAATAAACACATCATATACTTAGGTATGTTCCACTCCAAACCAGAACGACGTCTGATAAACCTGGTGGGATTGTTTCTCGCAGTGAGCTAAAGAAGTAGCAAGGTCTTTGCTTGCTCACTCTGATCATACATGAATGCTCTGACCTTTTGAACGTGCAAAAACTAAAAGGGAAATGTAACCAAAGACTCAAAAGCGTGGTAGCCCGTAAGTGCGTTTTTATTATGCAAAAAGAAGGTAATAGTTATCATGAGCACATTAGGTATTTTATTTGGAAGGAGATTGTTAGTGGCTGGGTAAGTCAAACAAGTGTTGAAGTCCTTAGGTCCTAATCTTCATGAAAAGCCATTTCAGATGAAAACGCTTGTGCAGTCTGTATGGAATGCTGCCGTTGCAGTTTTTAGCTGTACGGCTATAGCTATATGAAGTATGTAATTTTTGCTTTCATACTGAGATCCAAATGTTGGACGATTCTATATATTTTGGGAGGAAATGAAACATAGATCTTTTTTTCAAGGTGTCTTGTTTAATTTGTTGTCTCTGGATTTTTGCAATCTGTTTTGTTTGTTTGGTTGGTTTTTGGGTTTTTTTGTTGTTTTTTTAGAGCAAGCAATGTGTTTTTCTTTAAAAATTGGGGGAAAAAACCCCAAGCGAATATACATCATTTGTCCAGTGGTGGAGTACCTCTCATGTAATTTGTGACCTGAAGCAAGTCTGTAGTAGATCACATAAAGACTTTTCCATTTTCAGTTTATAAAACCTCTGATTTGGTCTAGGATTATTTTCTTGCAGGGTTGATTGGTTCATTTAATGACTTAAACACTTTGTGGTTTTGATAATTCCAGTCTGGTTATTAACAGTTACATTTATGTAGCTGTTGCTATTCTGTCACCATCAGAGAAAAGCGTTCAAAAGATCTTTATGGGCAATGCGTTACGGCCACTTCTGTGGAACTCACTTCAGTCAAAGCATGCAACCAGGAACATCAAAAATACTCTATTCCTGTAGCGATTAATTCGCTCACTTCCATTTCACAGCGTCTCTCTGGTTCTGCAGTTCTGCTAACCTTTTGTAGCACTTGGCGCGTGCTGCGAGGGAGTCGGAGATTGAGCAAACATACACATGCCTGGATAAAAATGCTGCCGTTTCTTGCCAGAATGGTAAATTTGACGTTCCACTAGATGGCATTAGTTGCATGCTTATGGCTGTCTCTGGAGGAGTTGAAATCAAACAGGTTCTGCTCCTGGTAAAATAGATAAAAATAGACTGGCTGGTTTTCCAGAAGGGTGATAAGGTGCGTCTGAATGTAGGAGCTCTTTGGTTTTGGAAGAGGATACATTGGTGGAATTTGGAGATTCTGGATGCTAATTAATTTTATTTCTGATTTTGAAACTTCTAGTAGGGTCCTGTAGACCTACGTGGGTCCTTTTAATTTGTAGGACAATGGCATTTAAAATAATTTTCAATTTCATGTTTCCTCTGTTTCTGTGCTTTGTTAAAAATGAAATGCTATGGCAAATATGCTAAAGAAATATTAATGAAATATTCAGACAAATTAACTTTGAATAAAATAAAATTAGATGTTAAATATTTTGACAACTGGAAGCTAGTTGTTATATCTCTAACAGTACATTGCCAGAATGAAATCTGAGCCAGATCTGCATATAAGCATCAATAGGTGTTTAATTTTCTCGTGTAAAATTTAGTTTCAAAATGCTTTAAATCTTTTCAAACATAACACATTCTATCTGTGCTTTACAGAGAGCAAGAACAGAGAAAGAGAAACCTCATGCCTTTTGGGTTGTACTGCTTTCTCGGAACTTTTTTTTTTTTAAAAGAGACAAAAACTGAAAACCCAACAAAAACTATCTGGATGTTGGAGACTGTGTATTTTACCTGAAGCAGAAAGACTTTTAGCAATCACTTGTAAAAGGTGAATGGTCTCTTGTATTAAGCCTTTGCTTGAGACAAATGCAAATAATAAATGTGGCTGCAGCCATCTGCCTGCATCCACCAAATCGTCGGATCTGCAGCTTCCGATTGACAGAGAAAGTTGTAACAACTGAAGCAGTGAATAATTTGCTTTCACGACACAAGCCTATATGCGCAAACACTTTTTATGCTGCTTGGTAGCTATTTAAAACAAGTTAATTTCTGAAATGTTTCCTCAACACGATAGAATAATCTGACATTATGGAGGAAAACTTTCTTGCCTGTTCTTCTAAAAGGTTTAGTGTTCTGTTTGCATGGAATTGTAATCAGCAGATTGTCTGAACAGTGTAATTAGCATTTTATAAATAGTTGCTGATTGTAGTTTTAACATTTGTGGCTTGCTTTGATGCTGGTTCATCAAAATGCACCCTTTTGATCCCGGAAAGTATTCCTACCAGACAGATACTTAATTTGAACTTGGCTTTGGTTTAGGAGCTGAGATGAGAAAACGTTTTAGATTGATGGTTTTCTTGAAATAGCTAACCCATCCTGCTTTCGTATATGTTAGGAAGGAGATTTTCATTCAAAAGGGAAGCAGTGAGGGACAGGATGTTACCTCAACCCATCTCGTTCTTGAACTCGCAGAATTTATAGTTGTCAGAGTTTGGGGCAGATGGTGTCTTGGTAGTTGTAAGACCTGTGTTATGGGGATTTTGTCCACAGTCTCACTTCTGTTCCAGTTATCTTGTAAAAGGTATGAAAATACAGTATTCAGAATTTGGTTCCTTAATGTGCTGACGCATGTATTTATATAACACCCTCATCATGATGGCATCTGGAAGCCAGGAGAATTACGCAATACGAGCAATACACTCCTGGAAAAAAGATTTTTTGATATCCCTAAAGTTAGTCCTTATTCCATAAATTGTCTAATCACATGCTTGCACTTAAGACCACTGACTTCACCGACGTTTTTCACATCTGGAGGGTTTCCTCAAACATGCCTGGCTTTTTCAATTGTGTTCTTAGTGGTACTTATGAATTTCCTTACTCTCTTGTCATGATAGATCTCATTTTCTTACTGTAGGTAAAATATTTCTAGGTATTTATTGTAAAGTAGTGTTGTAAAATTAGCAGTTATATGTTTTGTCATAAAGTTACCTAAGCTATGACTCCTTGTGATCTCTACTATAAAGTTGAGTTCCTATTGTCCAAGTAGAAAGGGATTTGATTAATATGGAATTTTGAGGCTTATGTATTATTATAACTTAGTTGAAGAGTATAATAAAATAACCTGCTTTCTATGGGATCTTATTTGCAGAATTCCTCTTTAACCATATCTTCTGTACCTAGGAAAACAGGGTATTTCTTTAAAAGCTGATAATTGAAAATTTCCTGAAAAAGTTCAGATTTTGTGAACATTTTATAGTGTTTGATTTTTATATTTCACTGTTTAAAATATTCCAGTTACTGACACAGGTTTAGTAAACGCTTTAGGTATGTGTAGTAGAATGGAATTTCAGGTACCTACTGAATATAGTGTTACAGCGTGTGCCCGCTCTAGTCTCTTGTAGCCTATAAATTTATAGCTGTTTGAAAGATGTGAATGTAATAGTTAAAGAAACTGTAGAAATAAAATGGAAAGCAATGTGATTGCTTGGTAGCTGAATTTTCCTTCCCTGCTCACTCTCTCCAAGTGTTTAACGGCTCCCCCCATCTCTTTTTGGACGTCGTTTAGCCTGTGGATGAGAACAGTGTTATGGGAAGTGATTATCTGGCGACGTGATCGACGTTCACAAGCATGTGACGTTGGAGAAGCTGCCAAGGTTCTACCACCCCACCAACTGCAACGGGGCGAGTTTCCCTTGACCGAGGACAACGTTGCTTTCCCCTCCTGCATCCCTTTGCCCAACCCTAAACGCTTCTGACTTTTGGAGGGGGAAACTGCTTCCCAGCTGTAGACATCATGTCCCCCACCCCAGCCCTCAAATGAGTAAACAATTACTCTTTTTAAAATTGTTTCAATATGGTCAATGCATGACCATGATTACGTTTGAAGAATTGAAGCCCGAAGGCGCAAGAAGTAACTTCAGAGGTGCTTAATTTTTTCCTCCGCAGTTCCAATATTTAGTACGGCAGATTTTGTTGTCATACGCTATTCGTTTAATAAAAAGAACTCCAAATGTATGACCCTTATGTGAAAAAATGTGTTTTGTTAGCCAAACCCCCAAATAATCACCCCTCTTCATGATTCTGTGCAGGCAGAATCCGAAGCCCTTGTTTTTCATAATATCCATCAAATTCCCGTCAATTAAAAAAAGATTGTGTTAATCAGTTTAATCATTTGAGTTTTGAAAATGACATCCTGTTGCTTTTTCTGTAGACTTTAAAAATTATGTTGAATTTGAAAATGGAAGAAACAGTTAACCAAATCTCTTTGGATTGCACATTTAATGTAAATATGTCTATTTTATACAAGTGGCTGTTGAGATTCTGTAGTGGTAACACTTTAATCTTTCATAATGTAACAACAACAGAGGGAAAGTCTCTGCCATCTCACTATAAAGGGCAGCAAAGGGAACACTGCCAAGTCCCTGAAAATAATGATTTACCTTTTAATTTTCTCAAGAAATCTGGTATTTCTGGAGAATGGGAAGCAGCACGACTTAGCAATATCCAAATGCAAGCTATTGATGTGAAGTTTGTTCTTTAGTAGGCTGATTTTAAATGTGATATCAAGATGGAATACTTCATGTCTGGTTTTGATATTACAAATGCCTTATCTTCCTCCTCAATTTGTTCTTAATTAAATTTCTTTACAATTTAATGTTTTATGTGGATTGTTTTGTCTGCTGACTGACTTCTGACCTTTAAGAAAGAGAGAATTACTTTCTCAGAAACGTTCTTTTCGTTTTCCTGGGGTTTTCTTTTTTTTTTTCTAATTAGCCCTGCTTTTAAAAAAAAAATCCAACCCTTTTTCCTCCTGTTTCATACATTAAATGCTCAAAAAGTTCGGGAGTGTACAGTCATTTCAGACATCGTTGCTGACGATCTTTGTGTGCACCGGATCATCTTCGCTGCATTTCCAAGTTTGTTTTTTTTTTTTTTTTTTCTCTCCTTTCTTTCCTTTGAACTACAGGAAGATTTATTTTGCGGTGCACAAGAAGCATTATAGACCTTGTTGTGTCAGTCGTCTTTTTAGTTTTATAGGAACTTTGGCAAAAATGTGCTGTGTTTCTAATCTAGGGTGTGGAAGGCAGAACTCAGTGTGATGCACCTGTTGGTTTTTAAAGCCGACTTCTTTAATTTTCCCGATGCACACATGCCTTCCTAAACTTTTGCTTGATAAGACTTGAACGTTGGTTTTTGTTTGCAAACCAAAGTGATTTCCTCTTTGCGCATTTCAGAACAGCCCGTGTCTCTGGGAATTCTTTGTGCAGACCTTTTTGTCTCCCAGGCTGCTGCTAGTATGTATCTGGGCTATAGAGATCACTCAAACTCTTGCAATTTATTAAATAACTGAACTATTTTAAGTCTCTGGTGTGTTTTCATAGAAAGCTTTGTTAAGGAAGTGAGGTTCCCAAAGAAAGCAAACTTTGGACCCTTAGTGTTTAAAAACAAGCACATCCTTTGTTTTGAATGTTACCGGCAACCATTTAAATAAAAAGATTGCTAAAAACACAGTCAGCCATCCTTAGATGATCTAAATCCTTTACTTCAATCTCCTTGTAGAAGTGCATCTGTCTTCCAAAATACTGTTGTCTTTTTGCCAAAGTGCTGAATTATGTTGCTGAATGTATTTTTTATGTGTTTTTAGCAGGGTTGTTATGTGGCTCGTAGATACTGTGCTGCTTACAAATTACAGTGCTTCATGCTGCTTTTGACTAGCAAATGTTCCGAAAAAGTCAAATCCCTTCTCACTGAAGTATTTCTGTCTTTTTCAATATGTGTTTCCCCAGGTTAAAACTCTCATTTGCAGTGTCTTGCTTTAGTGCTGCCTTTCTTTTTCTTTTTGGTATTTGACATACTCGGAATGAGACAGCTGAAAGCTCTTCTGCATGGGATCGTTTATGGGTAGAGAACAGAAAGTCAGCACGCTTCAGTTTTCTAATATTGTTTGCACATGTTTTCAGGATATATCTCTCTACTACAGGTAAAACATATTTCTAATGTTATGGTGAACTTTTTATCTGCTTAAAAAAATACCCCGCTGTCGTTAGCATTAGATTTTTCTTCAGTCATCGGTGGACTGTTATGAAATGCGGTTGCTAAAGACCTGTTCATAGAATAACATTTTAGATTGTAACACCAACTGGATAGATTTATACATCTGAAATCCATTTAACCTTTATATCAACTATCTTTGTACTTAAGGGCTAATTTTTCATGCCTCATTTGCACATGCAGTTACTGTGACTGAGTATGCAGTTACGGTAAAAATCTGTGCAAACAGCAGGCGTTTCGTCTGTACCAGTTTTACACCTTCAACCACCGTAACAGCTTAGTAGGAACTTCATGAAAAAGGAGAAAGAAAGAAGGAAGCATGCCTGGCTTTGGAAATCTGTGCCTGGTGTCTTTGGACTCTTGAATCAGAAATCTTCTCTGACTTCACCCGGTTTAGCTTGTTACCTATTTTCCATGCTTTCCTCTGTAGTCACGTTCTCTCCATGAAGGTAGTGGTCTCTCTATCCAGTATTTCATGGCTCGTCCTTACAACGTTGATTAAATGATAGCTTTTGTGATCAGTAAATAGAAGAAGGTATTTTCCTGTCTTCCCTCATTAGAGCTGTTTCTGGGACATTTTATGTCACAGCTCTGGCACTCATCATCTTTCTCAAGCGCTTGTCCTACTCGGCTTGGGTCTCCTAGTATGAACAGCTCCTCGCACCTGAGGCTTTCTCATCCCAAATAATTTACATTGCTTTTGATTCCTCTTTGAATTAAGTGACACCCTGGAATATCCCATGGATTACACTGTAACAGCTAGACTGCTTTTCTGTCAGAGTTTTCTCTGACCTACAGTTGATTCAGTCACTTTCTAAACAGAGCAGCATACAACGTGAAAGTCATTAAAATGTATTTACGAATGAAATATGGACATTTTTTCAAAATAACCGCAGAGCGTATGACTGTTTTATGTGGGACTACACAAGTACTTTTGTACGTACTGACAGCTGAAGCCGTATAAAGAGTTAAAGCACAACTATTTTTATTGGACATTACTGTAAACGTTTATAAACCCATTTCTCTGTGTAGTGCATGTTAGTAATAGATTACACTGAGAAATGTGGTCTCAGTATTTACAATACAGAATGTGCTTTCCTTTTGCTGACACCTATGGAAACGAAACTGTTGCACAGCAGCAGATGATAATTTCAGTCGATTTTCCTCCTTTCCTACTCCCACCTCCTTTTTGGAGACATAATGTAGGGGTTGTAAAGCAATCCCTGAGTAACGTGCTTGCTGTCACTTGCAGTGAGAAATCTTGGGGCCTTTAAAGCGCTTTTGAATTAGGTTTTTGATGCCAGTGTTTTCCTCCTGTGCGCTCTCTACTTTATTTCAAATTACATTTTGAACAGATCTATATTAAAAAAGAATAAATTAGAGTATTGGAAACCAGATGTGGTTAAAAAATGATGATAACTTAAGAGATGCAGTACTCCACTTGACTATGTCAGATCTGTAACCTGCAAATTTCAGTTTCTGAGGACTCTGGCCTCATTTGTAATGCAAAGGAGAGTACAAAGTTCTTAGTTTGTGCAAACCTGGAATTTTGCAGCAGTAGGCTTCAAATCATTTGTCTTACAGGAGCAGACTGTATCCTGTTTGTAGGACTGTACAGCAGCTTAAGCAAGTACTTCACAGGATCAGAATTCTATTTGAGTAAGATTGAAAACCTGGTAGGTTTAAAAGATGATTTTACTTTGCAGGGTATGGAAAGCAACTGATACTAGAAGGGGGAATAAGAATCTTAGAGATCCCTCAAGCATAGTCACGTTGAGTAAAAGCATATATTACAGCTTTGGGTTGTTTAACTGCAGTATTGCACATCTAAATCTGGAAAGTTTAGAAGTACTGAAGTTTTGCAGAAAGTTAAATGTTCAGATAATTCTGTTTTAATTCACAGGTTTTGAACCTTTGGGTTTACTTTTTCAAATGTTTTTTCCTACAGCTGTGAGGATTATGAATTTCTCTTAACATACCGTCAAATGCTCTCAACTGTTCTTGCTTTAAGCAAAATATAAACCACTGGGAAGCTTACGATGAAATGATAAAAGTATGTAGCAATATGAGGAGGACCTTGAAACAGCTGACAATGCACAATAGGTTTCCTTCCCAGTTTAAGCCATTTGTCCAGATGTTGAAACAAATATTTCTTGTCATACCTGAAATAGTCTTTTTGCTCCTTCTGTTTCTTGTATAACTAGGCTTCCCGTTCGGGTGCAGAGGTTACACGTGATAACAAAACCTGGTTTGAGTTGGCAGCAGGACTCAATCTGTATGAGCTTTGCTTCAAAATACTCAGATCTACTCAGGAGTCAACGTTGTGTTTATGTAACAGTTCGGCAACTTAGCACCAAGTGCTGCAAAGTGCATAATGTGGCTCTTTAAATGACGTAATACTAGTAGTAGCATTTTCAGAAGATTCTGATTTTGTATTGCATTTTTATTGGATTCTGATGAATTGTTGAACTGAGATTTAAAAGAGGTTTTTTATATAGGGAGCTTTCATGGCTTCCTACTTATCAGACTTACACACAGAGTGGGGCACTGTCAGTGAGAAATAAAACTTTATACAGTTTTGGCTTCGGGGTGCTGGATCCTTCTGTTGGTCAGTGTTGCACAGCTCGAATGTAATAGTGCGGTTTCCATGGACAGAAGCGTGGGTAAGAAAATTTTGTAGATCACTGACATTATAAAATACATAACTGTGCGTATGTATGATTACTTAATTTTGTGAATAGTTGAAATCGCATCACTGTATAGCTTTGGCGTTTTTTGTAATGTCATCGTATTCCTTTAGGCAGCGTCAAACATGAGGGCAGTTCTAAAATTTTTCAGAGTTGCTTGGTTCACCTTGTGTGTGTGACTGTGTGTCATCTATGCGTTTCCTGAAAATACAGATTTATACTGATTTTCACCCCTTTGTGTTTCTCTGTAATTATAGGTCACCTATTTTACAAATTCGGAATCACAGAATCTGACTGGTATCGAATCAAGCAAAGCATAGACTCCAAATGCCGAACAGCTTGGAGAAGGAAACAGCGAGGGCAGAGTCTTGCCGTGAAAAGCTTTTCAAGGCGAACACCTTCATCATCGTCTTACAGTGGTTCAGGTAAAAAAACCAAACCAAGCCCCCAAAGCCCACCAAAACCAAACCAACCCAACCCTAACAGAAATGGAAACTTACAGTAATAATTCTATTTATTTTTCAATGTACCTGAAAATTATTTGGATCTTAAATTATATTTACAACAGGTGCATGTAGTAGCTATAAATGTGAATATTTTTGTGTAACAAAAATAACTGGAGAAATCCACGTTTCTCACAATTTTTGGAGTAGATTTTATAGTCCTGTATATTATTTTTTCTTTTTTTCAAGTACCACTTATCATTGGCAGAGAGGCCTCTGTTACAGTGTATGTATGTCTACAGTGCTCCTCAAGGAGCGTATCCATGTAGTAAGCGAAGCCAACCATTCGTAGTTAAATCATCACAAGCCTTCAGTGCAAACCACCCATCTCCTGGCACGTTCTGAGTCCTGCGCAGCCTCGTGGGACTTGTTCTAAAGCTGGTCCCTGGTAGGATGAGCTTCTAACCCTGTTTCATCTACAAAATGCGGTCACGCTTCTGGTTGCAGTGCATTAACAGTCCTAGAAAGGACGTGAGATCTGGGTGTGTGTTAACAGGAGCAAGATGAAGAAGGGAGTCTGTCTCTAAAACAGTAGTAAAATACAGATTTTCCAGAAATGAAAGGGTAGTATAATCCAAAGAGATTGACTTCGTTGATTTGCATGTTATCTGAACGCTTGGCTTCACTGGGGTGCTCGAGAACATCTGTCCAGATGTGGTAACTAAAAAAATTCAGCATGTGCAGCTTCATGCTGTCGTGAGGTGGTTTGGTTTTTTTTTTACCATGTTCAATTTTTTGAGTAGAAGGTCAAAATATTTCTGCAACTGATCTTCGTAAGAAGAGTCAAGTGAGTAAATCTTTCTCGATGTGTTCACACCATTTAGTAGGACATGCTAAATTTTGTTCCTGAAGTATTTTCCTCTGAAGAAATTAAATATGTTGTAGGTGATTCTATATTTCCATATAGGTATGTAGGCATGAATAATAATAACAAATGAAAAATACTGACCTAAGAAGTGTTCTCATAGGACATTTCTGGCTCATGCTTTTAATATAAAGCAGTGTTATGGGACATTTGTACATCATATATTAAAACCAGTGTTTTGGAAGTGAGCCCAAAGAAAAGGAAGTAAGTTTATTTGCCTGCATAAAATTTTTGGTTGCATGTTAACACTAACCACTGTATCTCATGCAAAGAATGCCAAAATCTGCTTTCAATGGAAAATTTTATGTGCTGGAACTGGGAATCATATCCAAAATTCTCAAATTAAAACAACTAATCAACATAATGATAACCATAAGCCATATATGTTGATGGGATTTTTATTTTCAGTCTCTTAGCAATCAGTATTTTAGAATAAAAATACAGTAGTAAGTGGATATTATGGGCCTGTGTTCATTAGACTGTACTCCTTGACTGTTGTTGAGATTTATTATTAAAAAATATTAATCTTTAATCTCCTGGTTTGAAGATTTAGGGAGACCAGTGTAGAGATGTAAAACACAGGCTCAGGCTCAGTGAGTTTTTGCCTTCAGAAGGCCATAAGATAGTAAGTTTTGGTGGGTTATTTTTGTTGTGGTTAAGCTGAAAACTCAAATTTTTTTTTCTCCCAATTCCACTAACCTGATTTGTGAGTAAATTGTTCCGTACGTACAAAGAGACCTGAATTAACTCCTGGGATTCCAGCTATCTGAGTGGGTAGTAGCAGAGCGGTATGGACGCTCGTGGGCTGGTTCTGCAAGAGCCATCTTGGTATTTTGGGTTGTGCTCCCAGGCTGACGCACATGTGCCTTTGGCACATCGATCTCTGGGATTTCCCCTGGAGTTTTTACGCCATCTGGGTCTCCCCAGGCTATCTCATCTCCCAAGTCCCCTAGATAGCAGAGAGGTGGCTGCATGTCCTTCTAAACATGTCTTTGGTCCTGAAGATGATGAAGGTGAGCCGAGGTACGTTGGCATGTCATTGGCAGGGCTGTGTACGCTGCAGCCAAAAGTAGAGCGCCGGCAATAACATTGAAGGCCAGCTGCCTTTGGTAATGGTATGTGAAAATGTTCCCATGGATTCAGAGTCTTTCGTTAATTTTCTTTAAAATATTGCTTTTACTCAGAACGTCATTGGCATCATTTTCTGGGAGGCTGTAAAGATGTTAGATGAATTTACTGCTACGTTCACGCCCGTTGTGAAAAAGCTCTTAGAAAAACAAACCGCTTTTCAGAATTGGGTGGTGCTTTGAAAAAACTAATTTGTGTTCCAAAATCAGGTGGGAGTGGTATTTCACCTGAAGAAGGAAAAGGAGGTATGAGGAAAACCAGGAGAGTGGGTGGAGAGGCTGAATGAGTATATAGGGAGAGGAAAGAGAAGAAAAGAAGCAAGGAAAAAATGTGGATTCAGGCATGTTTAGAAAGGTAACTTTTGCATGACAGGGCTGTAATTCCACCGCTCTGTTCAGGTAACTTCATGAACCGCTCAGACTTTGCTTTTGTGGTTTGACATCCCTGGAACCCCTCAATGGAATTACAGCATCATAATTCACAGGCATCTGTTCCTTATTATACGCACTGTATAGTGGATATAGCAGAATTCCTTCTGCCAGCTAGCAGGAAAGAGAAGTAATATTTCACAGCTCTGAAGTAAAGGAGGTCTGTATTTCACAGTTATGACAACATAGCTGTCAAATATGGCTTTTTAAAGTGTTACATATGAACCCAGACAGTTTTTATGGTAGCATTTGTTTCAGGGGGCAATTTAAGGTGAGCCTTGAAGGGTCTGGAATTCAGCTACTTGAGAAACTGTCTTTCCCACTGTTGTTAGTTATAGCTATTAAGATCGGCTTCGAGGTGCTTTGTGTCAGGTCTCCACCCAGCTGTGGTTGCATGTATCTGCAAGAATACCTGTACTTGGTTTCACCGAGTAATATGTTTGCTCCACGTCAAGTCACATATAACAGGCACTTGAGTTGTTTCTCTGTTGGGCAGAATATAGTAGCTACTTCTCACAAAAGATCTAATAATAAAAAAAGGCTCTTAAAAGATTGCAAATGGCTGTTGTGTCATGTTTCCAACGTGAAATATGTGGGGATGTACAGCGTAGTTCCTTGTGAATGTCCTCCGAAGCTCTGACCTTGGCTCTGCTCGCTTGGCGTAAGACTGTATGACTTGTATTCAAAGAAGCTAGAATTACTTGGTTTGATCAGGAAATTTAGCAGAGCATGGTTCCTTGACTAGCCAGGTTAGGTCACTGAGGGCCCTAAACTGGGGGCGTCACCTTCTCTCCTGGTTTAGGTACAACAGTGGTGTCGCACATTCAGTAGGAAAGCACTTTTATCTCTTTGTAAACAAGCGTTTCAGATGATGCCATGTAGGGGAAAAAATTACGCACTCCCCTCCTTTTGCCAGGTTAAATATGACAGACCTAAGCTATTTGTGGAAGTACTTAAACCCACTGATTCCTAGCTAAATGATGATAATTTCCTAGGGAGGTTTTAGGGCTTACTTTAGAAGATACTCCTGTAGCCTTCAGAAAACACTTCTTTTTGAGATGCAGTATTGCCATCAACAGATGCGTTGAGTTGACGCATAGTATCAGTGTCTGCCATGCAGCTGAGCTGTTCTGAAAACATCATTAAGAGGTTTAAATATGATTTCAATGTCCTGAGCCTGAATGAATGAATACCACGTTCTCTGTATGAACTTCTTCCAGAGTTTGATAAGGTTTTTCCACTTCTTAATAGGAAATACTACAATCACAAGTTAAAACTGTGACCAAGAGGTGCAACAAGAAAAAGTCTCAAATCCAAAACTGTTGTGTTTGGCTTGAAGTAATATTTTTCATCAGCTATCTCTAGGGGCTGATAATAGCAAGATAGCTTTCTGTTATGTCTTAGTATAATAATACGTGTTTCAATCAGCAGAAATTTATTGGCACTTTCTTCAAGTATTGAAAGGACCACCATTCTCCTATGTGTTACAGAATATTTTCCTAAATGCTGGTGTACTAGAAGTCTAGAATAACGTAGTGTTTTCTGTTTGGCAGTGAAAATTGTTGAACATCTCTACATGTGATTAAAAATAATATTTTTGTTAGTCCTGTAATAGTCTCAAATCAGCATGGTCACTGCCCTGCTGGACATCCTCCCCTGTGAATTAGGGGACTTGATTTTTCCAGAGCTGCTTTTTAGCAGCAATTAATTTCCCTCATTTTAAAAAAAATAAACTTAGCGGCCTAAAACTCCCCTGCCTGTGACCTGACTCTAATTATTTCTCTGGATTTGAGGAGTCTTGAGGGTGGTTGAACACGGTCACAGGTTGTCCAGAGAACCTGTGGAGACACCATTCCTGGAGACAGTCACAATGCTCCTGGATGCAGTCCGGTGCTGGTTGCCTATGTTTTGAGGAAGGGCATTGGATTAGATGATCTCCAGAGATCACTTTCAACCTCATCTATTCTGTGATTTGGTGATTTTTATGAGGTATTGCACACCTAATAAATAATTCTGAATTATTTACATCTAAAGAGGATTGATATTCTTGAGCTTCATTCTTTTGGCATGTCCAACAAGTATGTAACTTTTGGGCTTTTTCAGCTGCTTGTGCATAAAAGTTTATGTAGCACATGGCTTTGATTTGAAGTGTGCAGTCAAAAATGATAACAGATTTCCTCTCTGCTCTGTTTATCATAGGGAAAAATTAGCTAAGCAAATGACATAGAAAAGCAGGAGCCTGAGCCCGTAGGTCTTACGTAGCCTTACAGGCTTTTGGCGTTGTAATTCTGTGATAGTGTTCAAATGTTAAGAGTTCAAGAGGAACTGATCTGCAGACAAAAACATGCCTAAGGAAGCTGGTAGGAAAAGAGGAATGAGTATCTCTTCTCTGTCCTTCACCCCCAAGGATACTAACTGAGATTGCTCTACCTTTAATTGTGCAGCCTTACAGTAGCTACAAGATTTATGGGTAGCATAAAGTTGTAGCAGACTGTTATATTTAGGCAGAAGTTGGTTTTCCTTATTTTATCTGTCTTTTCTGTTTGAAGCTCTTGCCTTTTTTTGTAATTGAGGTATTAATTGCAGTGGTTTGCTCTGCTCTTCTTAAAGCCAACACTTTGCTCCTTAATGTGTGTTTCTCTCTTTTTTTTTTTTTTCTGACAGAGGTTGTCCGCATGGCTGCCATGATAATTTAGCTAGATACTCTCTTGAAAAATGTTAGCAGTCTATGGAGGGAAGACAGTAGGAAATGAGGTTTTTGGGAGGAAGATTAATTGAAGAGTGCCTTCTCCCTTTCTTTTAATTTCTCTTAAGATTGTTAAAGCTGTTATCACAGTTTTCCATGTTGGAATTTTTAATTAGTTCTATGACTTTGGGATTTATATGTAGATTCAGGCTGAAGTGCTCAGCCTATGCCGAGATGTCGCATATAAAAATGGATGTGCAGCCAAATCTTCAAAGCTGTTCTGCAAAATTGGAGGCATTTAGCACTGGATGAGTCAGGTGGAGATAATGGTTTACAGTGTACAGTTTTATTTCCATTAATCGTTCAGTAATGGTGGTTTTCCTGCTTTTTTTTTTTTTTTTTTTTTTTTTTTTTTTTTTTGTTTTTTTTTTTTTTGAGGACTGCTCTGCTACATCTGGCCATTAACTTTTCCTTTCTAGGACTACACATCAAGGAAGCAAGAAAATACGTCCTAGTTTGTAAGCAGAGGTGTGAGGCTGGGAGGCTTAGACACTAGGAAAACAATTTTGAATAACAACACAGAAGCAGACTATGCATGAATCCGCTCTGCTGCAGAATCTGTACTTCCTAAAGCAGAACTTCCAAAGTGAGAAGGCAGATGCTCAATTGATAAATATGAAGTAGAATAGGAAAGAATTAGAAAATGCCAAAGGTTTTGCCTTTGAAGTGAGGAATTTTAAAACTGATCTTAGTTGAGAATTAAACACACATATTCTTGAAACAGTTACAAATTACACTTGTCTGACAAATCTAATCTTGCTCTGCAATGTCTGAGGAAGATTAGCTTTGAGAAATGTGACAGAAGTAACTGCTTTGGGGGTGATTTTGCCAACTCTGGAACATTCGTCTGAGAAGATGGACTCACTTAGGCTAAATTTTCTTTGACTCATAAGCACGTGTAGTAAACAAATGGAAAATGTAAAAGCTCTGATTTCAACTTGAGAGGAAGGAGTATTTCAGCAGTTGGGTTTTTTCCCCTGGTACCGCAACTTAATCCCTTGTGGAATGGTCCATGCAGCATCTTCTGTCTGTGGGTGGCTCCAGAGCTGTTCTGTATAGTGGAGGGTGCTTTGGGAATGCCGTGGGTAACGTGCTCGGGAGTAGCACTGTGTAAGCGATTTGGTTCGTGTCGAAGTACCCCTTTGTAACCAGTGCAGTGGAAAATTTCAAAGCAAGAGTTCAGCTGTATAGCTTCTCGCTGCCAGGGATTCTCTAATATATCAAAGTTGTAAATGTGAGGCTAGATAGTTTACATGATAATGATTTATAACTGTTGACATATCCTCTATTCAAGCTGTGTGCTATTCATGTTTGTGTTTGTTTTTAATGGGGAATGTTTAAAAATGGATAAATATTACTTTTGTCTGGTCAGAGATTTAGAGAGGAAAAACAATACTTATAAAGGATGTTTTGTTTTTAGACACTGTTGAATCCTCTCTTCTTTCTTCCTAAGAAGAAAAAAAACCCCGCCAAAATCCCAACAAAAAAGAAAGAAAACCCAACTGTGGTTGTTGCAGTGAAGCCAAACTGAAATCTATTTATAAGTGACCACGCGAGATGTACAGTATGATTGCATTCAGTGTCTTCCGTTCTCACTTTTGAAAAGCGTAATAATTTCTAGCATCTGTGGAGCAAAATATGGTTTACAAATAAAGGCTTTTGGACTTTACAGTTAAAAATGTGTTTCAATATGTGTGTATAATACATTTCATAATAATTGAAAAAATAATCTGCTGCAGCTCTTATCTCTTTGATATTCTTTTAGTGCATAACTTAATCAGACAATAAATACTCATTATAGGTGGTGTTTTCTCAGAAGTACAGCGTTGCAGTTTGTGTAATGGTATGTGTAAGCTACAGGAAAAGTACCACTAGAAGGTTATTACATCTGTAAGTGAAACACGTCTTACCTCGCTTGTGTCCCGAGTCCAGTTTTGCTCTTTGTGTATGTGTATTTACATTCACACTATGTATGTTTGCCCGTATGAAGTTATGTACGTATGCATATATGTGTATACACGAACACATCTAAATGAAGGATTATGTATTTGGACACTGTGGTTTGACTAGAAGTTGAGTTGTAACTCAACTCAGCTGTTGAATTACATAGTGGGGGACTGGGAAGCATGATGGGAAGACAAAATCACAACAGAATGGACTAATGGTAGCCTATAAGAGGCAAGATGAATAACACATAATACACAACACATTGATATTACAATTACAACACATTGATAACAGTGGGCTTTCATAGCCATTTAGCATCCTAGCAAAATGCTATTTGTAAAATAAAAAATACAGAAAATGAATTGCATAAAATATTCTTAGGACTGAAGTAAAGGAAATGAGAGGAAGAGTGGAAAAGAGACTCAGGTAAACGATCTGTCTAGGATATCTGTTACTTTCAGTGACCGTGATAAAGCCACTGGCAATGGAAAGCATGATCAGAATTTGAACAACTCACTTTTTTATTTGGTTGACGGTGCAATTTCTGATATTAGGAGAATATCCTCATTGCAGGATTTTCTGCCAATTGTGATTTCTTAATCCCATCCTGATTTCTGTACGGCAAACTTCCATTGTACACTAGTGCAGGAAATACTGGAATTGCTCAGTAAGCAATAGGACTCTAATTAAGAAATTATAAACGTTCTGCAGTTACCTCTGTGTCAAACGTAAGGTATTAAAATGCATGTCCAGTAGACAGGAAAACCATGTACTTGTTATGTTACTGCATAAGTGTTCTGGTTGTAGTTATGTATTTGTAGATCATTAACATAATTAGAGCTGTCTAGTTGAATTGTTAAGCAACTAAACTTTTCAACAAAGAAGTAAATACTAGTTTGGTGGTTTTGAGTTAGCTTCCAGATCCCATGTTTAGACTTAAAATTGTCATCTTACACAAACGTTTGCAGACAGGATGAAAAAACCCAAAATGGATGATTGTATTAAACAGTATTTCCATTAAAATATTTGTATGTGAGGATAAAGCTCTTTCTTGCAAAACTAACATTCTCTTTTCAGCATAAATCCTAGAGTATTAAGTAGAGGTATTAAAATATAATGAAACGTGGCTTCCTGCTGTGTTGGTTAAAAAAACCCCCAATCATAGTTTAAAAAATCAAAATACATCAACCATCTCTGACGAGGCCTTTCTAGTGCTTATTTAAGCAATACATAAAATTTTGTGAGGAAATTATCTACAATGGAAGTAGAGTGACAGTGTTTCTTAAATATTTTCATTATAGTTTCCGGTACTTGAAAACCCTCTAGTATTGAATGTTACTATATGTTAGATGTTAGTGTTTTACGTTACGTTGTAGCATAAAAGTCATTGTCAGAGCAATAAATGATATAGAAAAATTGTAAAACACGTAAGGCTTCAGAGATTTCATTCAATGTGTTTTTGTAGCATAGCAAAAAAAACCTATTAGTTTTTTACAGGAACACTGTATATTAAAAAGTATTTCTTCAAATACATTATTCTAAAAGCCCTTTATGATGGTCCTATTCCCCAATATGTCTCAAATTAAAAACAAAAAAAAAAGGAAGAAAACTAGAACTGCTGCTGAATCTTCGTATAACACTGGGATGGTATTAGTCTGAGACTGGGACATTTTAAGGTTTGTCCTAGCAGTGCATACTTGGATTTGTCACATGTGCTGCAAAAGTGTAATGGATTGATAACCCCAGGTTTTTATCCTGAATCCTAAAAGGATATATGGCGCCTAGTGATGCATTTACCTGCTAGGGGTGCCTCAGTCTGTAGGAAG
>VXBL01000458.1:2490279-2545880 GCA_013400195.1 Aramus guarauna | reverse complement strand
AAAAAAAAAAAAAAAAAAATTTAAAAAAAAAAAAAAAAAAAAAGACGATGAGTGCTTTTATAAAAAAAAAAATATATATATATATATATATGTATATATATAAAAATTGTACTTCTTTTTCCTTGCCTTTTGAATCTTAGATTTATAAGAATCCTTTCCCTGCAGCTGGAAAACCTAGAAATGAATCTATGATGTGTCTGCTTGTTGTTGTCCTCTTGAAATCACGCGATGGTGTGCCTGTCACCGTTGCGAAGATAACACCCAGGTGTCTTCCTTTTTGTAGGGGCCTTTCAGAAGGCCTTACTTTGCAGTCAGAGGTAGTGTTTAACTTCATCCAAGTCAAGAAATCAACCTGCCATTTTGAGGTTTAAAAAATTTATTCCAGGCTCATGTATGTCAGTATGAATTCTAGATGATGGCACTTGGAAAACAATTGAGAGATATCCTTTATTTATATGATAATTTCAGTTTACAGGCTGGGTTTTCAAATGTGTCTTTGGTGGTGGCAGCAGCAATGATCGTTCTCAGCTACAGAGGTGCATAAAGGAAAGTGTTGAACTGCTTAGGAAACGTATGTGGGTTTGCTGTGGTGTCACTTCTACAGTTGCAGAATCTTTAATCTAGGTTCAAAAGATGCTTTTTAAATGTATGTTTTCTCAGAGGTAAAATAACCTTTGGAACTCCTTTGGAATTTGTAGCAAATGTACAGAAGAGCAACGAACATCCATAAGAATATTAACGTTTAAATGATCTGCATCTGCTTACTGACTGCATTTGCTTCCCACAGTTTTTAAGTATGCGTTGTTGCCACTGGCATGAGATGTACACGTATAATAAGCTGGATTTTTGTCTCTCTTTCAGAGGGTTCGCAGAGTTCAGTTTCAGCATCTAATGAGATCCAGCAGAACCAGCCCCAGGCTCTACACTACGCACTAGCCAATGCTCAGCAGGTTCAGATCCACCAAATAGGAGAAGATGGACAAGTCCAAGTAGTATGTACTCAACTTTTTCTAAATGATTCCATATAAACAATCTAGATTATTGTAAACTTTGCTTCAGTTGAAATGTATTTCTTTTATTTTAAAAAAGTGACTGATCATCACTTCTTAAGCATGGTTTTCAGAAAATAAACGTTAAAAGCTTATGAAAAAATATTTGGAGTCATTTGGCAAAAATCTTCATGCAGGATTTGCTCACACAATTGTTGCAAATAAATGCACATTCATTATTGTATATAGAATTGACTAGTCTCTACCTGGCCGTTTGCTTATACTTGCCATAATAATAGCAGTAATGCTTAGCATATGATTTACACTTCAGAGGTTGTTCTAGCTATGGCTTTCAAAACAAGAATGCATTTATTTATTTATTTTCATTTTTACAAAACTGCATTCTCAGGCATTTTTGAACATCTGTTAGCTGAGTTCTTTACATGTGTATTCATTTAGATACATGTATACAAGTAAAAGTTATAAATATTGACATTTTTTAAGCCTGAGACACCTACCCTAACTCAAGCCGCGGTTATTTTTATATATGGTTTTAGTGTACTCTGAAAAAAATCACTTTGGCTTTAGTTCCTCTGTGCCACANAAAAAAAAAAGGAAGAAAATTAGAACTGGTGCTGAATCTTAGTATGACACTGGGATGATACTAGTCTGAGACTGGGATATTTTAAGGTTTGTCCTAGCAGTGCATACTTGGATTTGTCACATGTGCTGCAAAAGTGTAATGGATTGATAACCCCAGGTTTTTATCCTGAATCCTAAAAGGATATATGGCGCCTAGTGATGCATTTACCTGCTAGGGGTGCCTCAGTCTGTAGGAAGCCCCATACATAAAAAAGTCATGTTTAAAAAAAAAAAAAAAAAAAAGANTCAGTATGAATTCTAGATGATGGCACTTGGAAAACAATTGAGAGATATCCTTTATTTATATGATAATTTCAGTTTACAGGCTGGGTTTTCAAATGTGTCTTTGGTGGTGGCAGCAGCAATGATCGTTCTCAGCTACAGAGGTGCATAAAGGAAAGTGTTGAACTGCTTAGGAAACGTATGTGGGTTTGCTGTGGTGTCACTTCTACAGTTGCAGAATCTTTAATCTAGGTTCAAAAGATGCTTTTTAAATGTATGTTTTCTCAGAGGTAAAATAACCTTTGGAACTCCTTTGGAATTTGTAGCAAATGTACAGAAGAGCAACGAACATCCATAAGAATATTAACGTTTAAATGATCTGCATCTGCTTACTGACTGCATTTGCTTCCCACAGTTTTTAAGTATGCGTTGTTGCCACTGGCATGAGATGTACACGTATAATAAGCTGGATTTTTGTCTCTCTTTCAGAGGGTTCGCAGAGTTCAGTTTCAGCATCTAATGAGATCCAGCAGAACCAGCCCCAGGCTCTACACTACGCACTAGCCAATGCTCAGCAGGTTCAGATCCACCAAATAGGAGAAGATGGACAAGTCCAAGTAGTATGTACTCAACTTTTTCTAAATGATTCCATATAAACAATCTAGATTATTGTAAACTTTGCTTCAGTTGAAATGTATTTCTTTTATTTTAAAAAAGTGACTGATCATCACTTCTTAAGCATGGTTTTCAGAAAATAAACGTTAAAAGCTTATGAAAAAATATTTGGAGTCATTTGGCAAAAATCTTCATGCAGGATTTGCTCACACAATTGTTGCAAATAAATGCACATTCATTATTGTATATAGAATTGACTAGTCTCTACCTGGCCGTTTGCTTATACTTGCCATAATAATAGCAGTAATGCTTAGCATATGATTTACACTTCAGAGGTTGTTCTAGCTATGGCTTTCAAAACAAGAATGCATTTATTTATTTATTTTCATTTTTACAAAACTGCATTCTCAGGCATTTTTGAACATCTGTTAGCTGAGTTCTTTACATGTGTATTCATTTAGATACATGTATACAAGTAAAAGTTATAAATATTGACATTTTTTAAGCCTGAGACACCTACCCTAACTCAAGCCGCGGTTATTTTTATATATGGTTTTAGTGTACTCTGAAAAAAATCACTTTGGCTTTAGTTCCTCTGTGCCACAGTTTGACTACAAGGATTGTTTTAAATTCATATTTTAGAAAAAAGTAGAAGAAAATAATGAAATAATGGATTGTGTGGCATGCCTGACGTGCGGCATTCAGAAACAGTGAATTATATCTACACACTCATTCTTTTGTGGTAGAAACCTGAGAATTTAATGTGTGAAATCTGTCTGCCATTAGTTTTAAAAAACTTCAGGCTTTGCAGTTTGCAGCGTTTATGCCTGGTCATGTAACGTAGAAGGTTTTTCACGGATGGTATTAGTGTTTCGAAGGTGCCCTGAGGTCTGAGTATGGGCCCATACTCAGCTGTGCCAGGCTCAGAACAAAAAAAACTGTGCACAGACACGTTCGTACCTGTTCTACATGATGATCGCAGATGCCTGCTTTCCTTTCAAACCAGGTTAAAGAAACAGGTGGAAATGAGCAAATAAACAAGAATTCTTAAGAAATATTACTCCATAAAATAAACTGTAGTACCCAGCAGTCTGGCTGTTGCAAAGATTTTAGTCAATGCTGTTACAAAGAAGAGTCTGAAGTAGGATAAGGAAGCATCTTTGGTAACTATTTATAGTATTCTCTCCCCAAGTAAGAGAGGCAGTGCAGGAGAGAAGCAGCAAATCTGCCCAATTGAATAACTTACACCTAAAGAATGAAAACTCTGTATCGACGCAGGGAATACTCAAGCCTGGTCATGTAGAGCAGCAGATAGTGTGGAAATGGTGAAGTTGCTCAGAAATATGATGAAGCATAAAGGGCTGTGAAGGACAGGTGCTTTTGGAGTGTTACCAAAAAAAGACATGTCTTTAAGACCAGCTGGAGGTTTACCGGAGTAGCAGTAGAAGAATCGGAGGAGAAAAATGTTGTGGAAATTGGGGGAGAGTTTCAAGGTGTGCAGCACAGTGTTGAAGGCAACTGTCGGAGCTGTAAGCCTTGCTTAAAAGGTGGCCTTAAAATATTAGCCATTTTTTAATGGAGTGCCTGAAAGTGAAGGGGTTTGACATTAAAGTGATTGAGAGGAACTCCAGACAGCAACCGTAAGAGTTGTGGAGAGGAAATTGCAGTAGAGAGCACATTTTTCCAAAGTGAAAATGGTTGTTTATAAAATAAGAGAAAAGAAGGAGCTGGGGTGTGGAGGTAAGGAATGCTAGGGACCAGTAGCTGTGAGATTCAGATGGGCTTGGGAAGTCGGGGCCACCCCTTTGGTGTTCCCGAAGACCTTTCCCGTTACGTACCGGGATACTGTATGACTTCAGTGGAAGTTGAGGAGCTAATTCTGGAGAGTGATTGCTTAATGGAACTAGGTCCTAAATGCTTTCAGTTACTATTCTCAAACTTGGAAGGGGACTAAAGTTCAATAAATTAACTGGCAAACTTTTTTCCCTCCTGTCAGTTGAGAGCATCCTCAGTGAAATAATGTTCTTTCTTCAGGAACTGGGTGCAGAGGTTCTGTTTCCACTTCACTTTGCCATAACTTTACAGTATTATCCTGTGAATTTCTTTATCTCTTGGTTCCCCTATATATTTTAAAGAGAATATCTTCTTAACTCCTGTATAGATCTTTTTATGAGATTTAATTGATGACTGAAAAGTGTTTTTCTAGTCTTGAAAGACAATGTAGAAGGGAAAATGATATGAAATACATGGATATAATAGACAAAATGGTTATGTTTATAGATGTAAGTGATGAAAGTTTGCCTCATTAGAAGATCTCACCTGTCAACTAGCCTTTAAATTGATTGCAGAATCCAGCAAAAATCCACTACGACCCTCAACCACTATCTAAATTGTCATAAATTTGTCAAACATATAGAGGGGGCCATAAGCTGAAACATGGTATTCCTTTTTCAGTTCTAGGGAATGGTACCTGTGGATTAGGCTAAGAGTCATTGGTAAGGTAGTAGTTACTTATACTATATAAGTTTAAAAATATCAGTATTGACTTGAACTAGCGAACAAACGAAAGGGACTGTCCTTGAAGGCCAGCTATGTGTCTGCAAACGATGAGCGAGCAGTTCTTTTTTGGAATGCTGCACGATACAAAGGTGAATCAAGTCACCTTCTCCCCCCTCCCGTTAGTCAGAAAGGATTGCTTATGTTTGAAATTGCTATAAATGGATCTTTTAAATGTTTGGTGCTTTTTCCTGGGAGCCCTGAGAGCTTGATGTTAAGGAGGGAAAGTGATTCTAATCTCAACAGGGACTGGGCTGTGCTCTAATTTTATATACAGTCCCTATTGTCAGAGTGATACTTTCAGTATGTTTCTTCTCCCTATAAATAGACAGTTTCCTTCCAAAGGAAATGAAACTGTTTGAAATAGAGGGATCTGTGTTTCTTTGAAAATCACATGCAATTGTTCTTGTGTTATAAAATAAGAAGAGCCTTTGACAGAATTCCAAATGATTATCTTTAATCTCTGTCTCATGCAGGCATATTAAAATGAACACAAAGCCTTATAAACCCTGAAGTAGGTTATTTAGAATCCAATCTCCCTTCAGGTAAATCACAGTAGCAAAGATTTCACTGGGCTAGTCAGGATGCAGAAGGAATTCCGTCCACTCTTATCCATGTTTTGATCAAATGGTAGGCTTGATACCATTCTGAAGTGGTGCCTATGGTCAGCAATATGAAGTATTAACATTATTAAAACTGTTAGGGCAGATTCTCCACTAACATAAACCGATGTAACTGCAGTCAAATTAATGACTTCCTGCCAATTTATAGCACCTTGAGAGAGAGAGTCTTAAGCATGGTACCATACTTCACCATAACTGTATGAGTGTACAAAGATATACGATACTCACAGACACCTTTTAAAACCTCAGTCTTAGTGAGTAGTAAGTCTTGTTTTAAGGACTGAGTTTCCAAGGTCTTTAAGTGGGATGAATGTTTCAGGCACAATGCTAATCTAGCAGATCAAGTTAGTCCCATGCTTTGTGTATCGTCAAAAATGCGGATACTTTGTCTATAGAGAAATGCACTCCATAAATGTTATTTATTATTATGCCTATTTTCTTTCCTCTTATGTGAAAATGAACCATTCATTCTTCAAAGTCACTCTGCTTATACTTTGTATAAAAAGATGAGGAAATACAGATGCACTTTATTTTTTTTTAAAGCTATCTTTAATGGTTTTCATTGAATAAGCATTTTGCTTCCATACGTTAAGCTGTATTGAATCCAAGGTAGTAGCTGCTTCTTCTAGTTATGATTTTCTTCTGATGCTCCTTGGTGTTTTCTTTTGTTGCGGATCCCACAGGGCCACCTCCACATAGCCCAGGTTCCTCAAGGCGAGCAAGTCCAAATCACACAGGACAGTGAGGTGAGCCAAAAGTTTGTGTGTCTGTGGAGCAGATGTTGGCCAGAACTTAGGGCCCTGCTTCTAAACCCGCACCTCTGAGATCTGCTACAGTACAGAGACCAGCAGGGTAGAAGGGAGAGCATGTGGTGGAGCCAGGATGCAATGTGCTGGGGGGCTTGGGGGGTTCTTTTTGTTTTTTCTGGGTTTTTTTTCTGGTTTTTCCTTGACCAGCCAAGACAGCTCTGTGTATGTGTTACCCTAGTGATCGTTACAAAAGGCTGATGGTCTCCTTTGGAAATTTAGTACTTACAGAGTACTGTAGGAAACCAGCTTAGGTGCTTGCACTGCCACCGAGAAATGAAATTATTTTTGATGAACTAAATGTGTGCAGACTACTCAGTGTCTCTTATGGTGGGAACTGCTGATCGGGAGTTGGAGAAACCTTCAGGCACCATCTCATATTTTTTTCCATAAAAACAGTACAGTAGAATGGAAATGGATAAATCCAATACTGAACCCTCCAATTTTGACTTTTTTTTTTCCCCCCACTCAGTCAAAACAGCTATTAAGGCCAGCTGAATTTACCTGAGTGAGAGTGCAATTGGTGGTTATTTAAGAACATATAATGACTCCTAACTGTTAAGACTGCTATTAGATTTCCTGAGCACTTAGTTTGTTTCCATAAAGAAGCAATAGCAAAATAAGGTAAAACATAAATGGAGACTACAATTTTAATCTGTATGATTTCCCCGTAGAGTTTTTTTTACCTATCGTTAAGCATATCTGCTTGTGGGTTAGTTTAATCCATTTCCAAAATGCCCTAAATCACATCTCATAAAACCACTTTTGGTGCAGATGAATACTGTTAACACAGGGAGCTATTGTAGAGTGAATAATATCGTAAATATTATATAAATATTATCATTGAAGGCAGTCTGAAGAGCTTGTCAGACCTAGAGAAAATAAGAAAGTATCAAAACATTCTGGGTCTAAAGGAATCCATAGTGTGCTACAATAAAACTGAAGCAGTTCTTGGGTAAAGAGCCAGTGAAAAAATGATGATTCAGCAGATACTAATTGTAATTAATCCTGAGGATCAAGCACACCACGGTGTCCATTGGCTTCATCTGAAGTTCCCGTATGTAAGACTTTTAAGGATTACATTCGTCTGTGACAGATGCAAACATCTGGTTTAAAATTTATGATGATGTACACAGCTTCAAATAAAAGGAAGTGCTGCCAGTACGACAAAATGTAGAAAACATGCAAATCAAAGAATTGGGGTTTTTTCCTCAAAGAAATGTGCTGTTTCACTGCAAGTTGCTGTGTTTGGGAAGCTGCTTTTTCTTCATCTAAGAGTATTTTTGAAAAGACATCTCTGAGCATAGGAATAAAACCTTCATTTTTTAAAGATACTCCTTTCATTTTTAGACTTTGTAGCTACAGTTTCCTTTAAAATACTTTATTGAGATTTTTTTGTAATAGATGTAATTCCTGTAATAGAACTATGTTAGTCTTTGCTATCAAATTTCGATAAAATAAAATAAAAAAATCTGTTAGCACAGGCAGTAACTTTGTAACAACAAATAGTATACAGCACTCCATACATGTAAAAGTGATATACTGCTAATTGTAGTTTAGTAAGGATTTGACTTAAATGTGCAGTTTTATATAAATAAGGAAAAACAAAAGTCTTAGCTCAAAAGCCGTACAAACAAACTTTGCCTAAAAGCACTGCACATTACAATAACTTTCAAAAAGCAAACCATGCTGGTGCTGAAAAACCTCCCTGCTTTTTAGTCTGTTTATCCTTTGTGGTTAAAGTGCTGACCATTGAATTGTAGCTGGATTGCCAACATAATCCTCAGCAGAATTTCCTAAATTAATAGATTTCCTTAATATCGAAGTTGTTTAACAATGAGATGAGAAACAGGCCTTTTTCAGGGCAGAGCAGCTTTTTAAATTCCAAAGTGGTGTTTATTGTCAATGCTTTTATTTTACAGGGAAACCTTCAGATACATCAAGTTCACGTGGGTCAAGATGGGCAGGTAGGAACAGATTTTTGAGTTTTAAGTAGCGTTTTACTTTGGTCTTTAAAATACATGCTGCAGTTGGAACGATCTCACATTATTAGTGGCTGTTTTAAAGAGTAAAATCTGTTCTGGTCTTTCTGCTTAAATAAACAACTTGCAAAATGATAAAACATAAGCTAAGTGTTTTGTCTATGAACTCCAAGTATTTGACCTAGCTTATTTCATTGCTCCTGCAAGATCCTTTATCCCTGTCTTTTATACCTGCTTGTCTTTGGCCTCTTTGCTCTTAGGTTAACTAACTGGATTGGTTATATTGTGTACAGTACGGTCTTTTCTCTGTCACCAGCTGTGGATGCAGTCCCTGCAAACCTAAGAACATTTATTGCTGAGGTTTAAGCAGCTATTTTTTCATTATATGACTGTCTTGGGAGAAACAGATCTTTCACATCTGCTTTTGTTCTTTTTGATAAGATGGCTTTATTAGGTGCTTATGCATACATGAGGTAAGAAAAAGCAGCTTTTACTTTGAGTGATGAGTCAAGAAGTGATTAAATTAGCAGAATTTCCATGTCAGGTGTCAGCAAAATTGCTAACATTTGATCTCAGACACACTTTACTAAATGTTGAGCTATATTAAAATATCCCCAGCACAAAAATACTGCTGTGAGAAGCTTTCTAGCCAGGCCACTTGAATAAATGTGTTCTGAATTTTTTTTTTTTGTTGTTCCTGTTCAATATTAATAAGTTGTGAGACATATGGCTAGAACTTGAAGAGGCTCAGATCATGAAGGTTCTTGAACTCAAAGGCCTTGAGAAGCCTCTGGTACTCCGAACTTTTGACCCCATACAGTATTTGTGTGGGGACCCAAGCTAAGCTGTATTTTAAAAATGAAAAACAATTTAAAAAAGCACTTTAAGTGTTCTTTACTGCGACTTTAATCAGAAGTATTTTTGCAGAAGTGAGACTAGGAAAGGTGATGTTTTGGAGACATGTCAGAACCTTTGTTTTAGTACTTACTGTTCTTTTTTCCTTTATTCTGAAATAGTGCTGTCCAAAGGACATCATCTTAAAAGACTAATATTGGGTGATGTTATGTCTCTCCGAGAGTGGCATGTAGATTAAATTACTTTTTTAAAATTATAGGCTAGTACTGTTATTTTTCCCTTGAAATACCTATTCATAATAAGTATTCCACCAATTGCATCCCTCTCTCTCTTAAATAGAACCAAAGAATGTAGTTTAAGACATTGTTGGGAGTTCATGTTATTTTTAAGGGAAATGCTTGGATGACCATATTTTCCTGAAACCCCAAATGTTACACCAGGAGAGGCGAGTCCTTTCCTACAACAGCAGCATTCAGCCGTGTCTCATACTATAATAGTCATGGAGCTAAAAACTAAACTCTAGAGTAGTAAAAAAACCTCAAAATGCCCGTAAGCGGAGTCTTGCTGTTCATCTGAGCAGTTGCGTTAGTTCGTGCAGAGTAAGGCTAAGGCAAAAGGCTTTCTAAAAGTGTGCTTGTAAATGTATGGCGAAGAAAAGCATGATTTAATAGATTTTTGGTGTTTTGTTGTTTGTTTGTTTTTGTTGTTGTTTTTTTTTTTTAAATCAACATCAGCTTATCTATAGAAAGGCATCTGTACTATTACACAGCCTATCGTATTTGGAATAATCTCGGTTCCCTCTAAGTGGTGGTGGCCATACGTGTGTGTAGGAAATCAGGTTAGCATCGTTCAGCATCCAGTTTTTGTTTTTTTAATTAACTACATGCTGCTTTTAAACTTTCCTTGAAAACAAATGGTGAAATGCTGGGGTTTTTCTTTTTCTTCATGTACTCAGCTGCATTTTGGTGTAAAAGAGTTCCCTGCTGTCTCTTGAGCATCTACAGCCAGGCTGTAGATCACACTTCCTGTGCAAATTCACAGCAACCCTCAAACTCCTCCAAAAGCATTTGCTGCTGAACCGTTTTCCAGTGGACCAAAACATAGGAGCAAGCAAATATTTAGGGGATCTTTATCTCCGTTCTGCATTAGATACTGAAACCTTCATCAGCAGTTTTAAGCCCTGTTTTACACTGAAGTGGATGAGTAGCACGCACATGATTCCTTGCAACAGCTCTGCTGTGTGTGTTATGCGAGGGGGTAGAGGGGAGGTCTGTGGCTGAACTGGCTTCTGCTCATCAGCTGATCTGTGTTAAACGATCATTTTTTGAGCTATTAGCTCATAAAAATTGCAAAGGAAAATGAGTTAAACTCAATTGTGTTTGTGGTTTAAGGATGGAAGTTGAAACTGATCCATTTTCCTTGGCGCTTGTAGTGGGATAAGAGCACAAACCCTGCCATACGATATGGTTCGGTGGTAATGCAAGTCATAACAATCCAGTAGCTTGCAATCATCTGGATGTGACCTGTGATCAAAGAGACTTCTGTCATTTCCCCCTCTGCCCGTTACTTTTCAGCAGAATGGCTTTTTCTTCCATGTTTCGAACTTCAGTGTGCAGTGCCAAGGGACGCTGAAGAATATTGATAATAAGGAAAGCGAATAATGTGGCACTTTGGAGACTTCAGTTACTGAACATTCTTAGCTGACTAATATATGCTTATTAATGGTATTAGATCTTAGCTTGGCAACTAAATATTCCCTTTGAAAATTCATCTCGTGCTGCTGTTTTCCACGTGTTACTGTACACTTAGCAGCGGTAGGTATCCTCTCTAGTCAGGTGAGGGTTAGTACTGCTGCCTGATGCGGGCTTTCATTCAGAATAAAGGTTAACAAGAAGCTGGGAGTGCAAAGCATGGAGTTAACTTCATAGGAACTAAAGCAAAAAATGGCATAAAGCTACTGTGAAATGTTACCAGTAAAATTTCCAAGGTGATAGATATGTTTTAAGCCTCATAATGCTAGTAAGAAATACTGACTTCTCTGCAGAATGCTGCCAGTTGTTGATTTTAACTCCCCCCCCCACCTCTTGAATTGACTGTCCTGGTAGTTGCACTGAATTTAGATCTTGTTTTTCTGGCATCATTGTTCATGGAACTAATGAAATCATGCCAAAAAGAATGCTTTCTACCTACACATGTGTTCTATTAGCTGAAAGTTTCATATTTCAGTGCACGTTTAATAAAAATACCAAACTGCAAAAATAATTAGACTTCATATTAACTAATACTTGAAGCTGTGGACCAGTGGGATTTTTTTTGGACTTTGCATTTTATACTTATGAATTACCAGAAGTTTTCTAACTTGTCTCGTTCTTTCCTCTGATTACCTGCCCACCTTTCTCCCTAATTCCATCCTTTGAGCCTGAGTGTTCCACATCCCAGGAGGTGTTCAATGTGTGTCCTGCATGAGACGTGCTGACGTAGTGCCACAGCGTTCAGAAATAAACATGGGATATAAAGAGGTAGAACAGGACAATTTCAGTAGTTTGACATTCCTTGATTCTGCATTTTAGACATTGCATTGTGTACATCCTCTCAGCCAGTGTTTCTCCAGTTTAGAAATGAATTACAAATCACACCGGTCAAGTGGTCTTCAACTAATAGCCTTAGTTCTTAAATTAAAAAGTTAATGCACTTTAAAATCTAAAACGCGATCATATGTATTCCTGGAGAGTTGACAAGTTGTTCTGCTGAATCAAGAAAACGTTAATAAGAGTTCGCAATATTTAGTTCACTTAGTATCTGTAGGTAAGCTGGAAGCAGCAGGAGAATCCGGAACAAACAGTATGTATGACAGGTTTTGCAGAAAAAAGCTAGCCAGTGTAAATTGCTTTTGTAGTATTGGCCTTCTTGCTGTGTGCGCAGGAAACAAACGCAGAATTGCTGCTGCTACATGACATTTTTCAGAAGGAAACTGGGCATCTTATATAGTTGTGGACGCAGTGTCTTCCAGGTAAGTTTGTAATCCAAGCAGTGGGGTGAGACCCGTCCGTAACTGTTGAGTTACATATATGGGATCACTTTAATAACAGATTTTTCTGCTGCTCAGTGAGGTATTTGTATGGAGCAGTGATTGCATTATCTTCTGAACTTTTACTCTGCTGCTGTGGGGTTTATGGCAGCTCTGAGGTCTAGGAGAGTTCAGATACGGGGCTGTGGAGGTAACTCACCAAGTAAACTTTAGAAACGCATCCTCATATGTGTAAGGATCGTATGAGAGTATATGAATCCCTGATCAGAAGAGATATTCTTGGGAAACTGCCATAGTAATGGAGAAAAAATATGACAGACTTCAGCTCTGCGAAGTAGCAGCTAGCTGCTGTTGGGCCCGCAAGGTTAGAATATAGACGTGTATGAGAGAGAGATCAGTGAGAGCTTGTCTTTAACCTCCTCAGGACGAGTATGAATCTGATGTCCCCTTCAAATCTGTTTTCAATACACATAGCACGCCCTGTAATACAGCTCTGAAGGAGATATGACCTCATCACCTATGTTTGAAACATCTGTCCTGTTGCCGTGATCTGCTGTGGTCTGAAGCGAAGAGCAAGCTGTTAAATCGTAGAGGAGTGGAAAAGGGGAGAAATGGTTCCAAATGTTCAGGGCAAAAAACCCCAACTGTTCTAGTAATTCCACATAATATCTAGTGAATCTTATTTGTGACTGGATCAAATGAAAATGAAAATAGGTTTGTTTGTGGAGGAGATAATTTACAAACCTATGGGACAGTCTTAAACCGACTCTTTTAACTTCCAGTTTTTGTATCTCTTTACCCTCCGATCACTATTGAGGTGAGGACTCCACAGGTTTTTAAGGTCCAATTTAACCCATAACTGAAACATGATTTTCAGTTATATAAACAAATATGTGTTGACCTATTAACTTCTACTCAGTTTTATGCGTTTTGCAGATGTTGCTTTATTGGGAAAGCAACTGTGTAATATATTTTCTGAGTATGCATTTTAATTGCCGTTACTAAGCCTTTGGAATAGATACTGCAGTTTCTATCAATATTAACAACTTATAATAACAATAAGGTATTTATCCAAAACAGAGGAAAGAACCACCTTCCACAGTTCTTAATTTTCATGTAATACATCTAATCAGAAGGTCTAGATTTAAAAATACGGAAATTCTTTAGTCAACTTCTTCAGGCAAGAATGACTACAACGTGGAGTCCTTTTCCTGTCCCTAATTTTGTAGCAGTAGAGGGCAGTAGTATTAAGACGATTGTCAGTTACTTTCTTGGCAAAAGCTTGGAGAAATGAGGAGGAAATTTGAAGTGCGAGAAATGTGCTGCTCCGACATCAACCTTGTAAACTGTCGTACCGTGGGGACAGAGACGCGTTCACAGCGTGAGTCTTTCTGCATGCATTGCTGACATAGGGTCTGCGTGTGCCCGCGTGTGTGCTTGTGTGCAGAGGAGAGAAAGAAGACGTTAACTTCTGCGCCAGCTGCTGTAGTAGATTGAAAAGGCTTTTTCTTCTTTCAGCACATCTGCTTCGAATAACATGCACGGGGAAACAAACAGGATTGTTAGAAGAAAAACAACAAAATGAAAAACCCAATGTAGTTCAGCTGGAACTTCAAAACTGCTTGTACAGTTTTGAAAAAAAATTAAATTATTGTTTTGAGCTGATACTTCTTCAATAATCGGTTGTACTAAAATCTTGCAGGTCTGCTCTATTTTTAGGAGCAAAAATGAAGAGAGTAGTTTTGAAACAAAATGTGCTTTATGCAAACCACATAGAAGCACAATGTGTTTATGCATAAAGTCAGATTGCTTAAAATACCGAAGTGTGAGCATTTTAATTATGAGATTTTTCCCTTTTTTTTTTTTTTCACCCCGCTTGAAGGTAGTCCTTTGTGCACATACACTCTTTTAATCTGGTATTCCATAGAAGAGGTCCAATTTAAGTATTCCTCAAAGAAGATCATCAAACCCACTCACCATACTTTTTAGTTGTGAAAACTTAGTTTGCTAGAGAAGGTAGTATTTTAGCAAATTAAAATTAAGAAATTTAATTTTAAAGCAGTTAAATGTAGTAAAACTTACAAATGGATTTTAAAAAGAAAAAGCTTGGGGAAAACCCCTATAGCATAGGTGATCAGTAATATACAAAATATCTCTAGAAAAAATAGTAAGAAAACCTGTAACATTTGTGTAATTAAGTATGGGTAACTAAAAAAAGTAGCTGTAATAAACTGTTCAGTGTAGTTTAACTGCAGAATTTAAAATGCATTTGTAGAAGGTTTGCACCTTCTTTGTAACTGTAAAGCAGGGTAGGATGCTCTCCAGTGGGACAACAACTCATCTCCAGCGGTCCTTGGTGTCGGTCGTTTTGTGTAAGGTTCCTGAAACAAACCTCTGCAAAGTGTTTACCCCAGGTTACTCTATGTGATGATAGAAAAACTGAATTCTTCCACCCCAGTACGAGGAGGCAGTACTCGGAAAATACAGTCCTTCAGTGGCAGTCAGCAAAACATAACAAAATAGGAGAAATAACACGGCAGGGGAATTGCTGCTTAAGAAATATTGATGGGAAAATACATTCTCTGTAGTTATAGAATGGGAAGCGAATTCTGATAGTTACTTGAAAATGCCATCCGTTTTTTACTACATAACATGATTTATCCACATTTGGGGGAAAATTATGAGTGTGTTAGATCTCATTGAAAGTCAGCAGGCCTTGATCTATAAACGAGTTAACATTTTTGAAAAACACCTCTGTTGCAAATCCAGGGCTTCTGTTTTGTTTCAGTAAGAGTTAAATTCTGATGCAGTTACGGTGACAGGACCGTTTCTTTCCCTGTCTCTACCACAGAGTTGGGGGATCCTTCAGCCTTTCACCTGTCTTGGAGAGCCTCAAAATGTCACACTTTTTTATAGCATTGAGAATATGTACTGGTTCTTTGCATCTAACTGTACTTCTGTCCCCGTTGATTATGTAGAATCTCAGAACTGAGGTATTGGATGACTAAGTTTGCTAATCGGTACAGAAAGCTGTAGCAGGTATTGAAAGCCACCATGACTGGAAAGCAGCTTCAATTTTTATTCTTATGGTTTTAAATTGCAAAATGTGTAAAATATTTTGTTTTCTTTAAAGAATGGAAAACCTGAATATTTTGCTAGCACATTTTTTAATCTGTTACTCAACAAGTGATTAATAGTTTCAGGGTTTTTGGTTTTTATTCCTTTTAGATTTAAGGTAAAGAAAAAAGGCAGGAGTCTTGTAAATTTTTTTTTTTTTTTGTGTGAGAGTTTCACTGCATCATTAACCTGACCATATCCAGTGATTTTTGTCACTTTTTTTATTGTTTAAAGATACGTAACTCTTTTCCTAAACTATGATTTGTTTAAAAGGGGATGGTAGGAATGACCCTGGCAAATTCTGAGCAGTGTACAAAGCAGGATACTGAGTTGCTGCTATTTATACAGGTCTTCTCCTTAGCCTTGTTGAGATTTAAGTTGTTTTTCTTTCCATTGTGCTGTCTCCATCTCCTTCCTCATTCACAGTGCGTGCTGCTGGGAAGGCAGTAAAAATATCTTTTGTACCAGAGAGTCAGCGGTATCACGTCCCTGCAGCCGTTATTGGGTCATAAGTTTCATTTACAAACTGGCCGCATTTAGCTTTTTCTGCTTTATTTTGTGCCAGAAGATACTGCTTTATTTTCCGGAGAAAACCAGCCGTGTCCATGTCTGATACATCACCAAGAGCAGTGTCCTGAACTGGGTCAAGAGGAAGAGCTTTTTTTTTTCTTCCCAGCAGCATGGCCCATTCTCAAATGTAGTAATTGTTACACCTGACTGCCATCGGTACTTGGACATTTTCCACTCTAAGGCATGTTTATTCCTACATTTTCTATTCCAAGATGTAGCAGGTATACATTGGCACTCACTTGAAGTAGTTTAGTCCTCTTGAAACTCGACGTTATTTCATTCATCATGATGGATAACTATTTCCCCATTTAGCAGGGACTTCTAGAGCCTCTGCATCTTTTCCATCTGTGATTCAAATTTACACAAAATCGGTGGAAGAACAGACAAGACAAAATGAGTTCCTTGCCCTGGTGTACGCAGAAAACGCACAACTCTGCCTTTCAGGGATTTTTCTTTGGTTGTATCGAGTAGTAGTGGCACCATTTCCCAGCCTTTTCAATACTTAACTAAAATTAGCTCTCCAAATGTCACGCTGCTAAGAAAAAAGAATAGCTTAGATGAATTTACTTGCTTTGTGCTATCTCCAGCTATTGAAAAGAATCTTTCATTGGCCGGTTGCTGATCCTGAATGCTGGGTTAACTTGCTTTCTTTTACTCAACCTTGAGCAGGGACTGATTAAAAGATTTTGCAAAATTAGCAAATAGGTTTGCATTTTCTTCTCTCAACTTTAAAGCAGCCTTTATATGATGAGGAAATAAAAAGGCGCCAGCTTGGTGTGAGCGTGGGATGGCACAAGCAGTAACTGTTACGCGTTTGTGCCCTTAATGCAGAAAGGAACTGACCTGATGCGTGGTGAAGTTTTCATGTAAATGTAATAACGGTGGAAAGAATACTTTCAGATAAATGTATTCAACGAGATTTTACATGTGGGAAAGGAAGGAAACAAGGCAGAAACAAACAGGCTTAACTAAGTTTATCAGGAGTGGAAGAATTGCTACTTTGGAGATAAAGCAAGTATTAAGTCATTTTAGTGTACTTAAGGTTTGGTGTGTAGATGTGTGTCTGCTTTAGTCTATCAAAGGTCATTAATTGTTGTTGTTAATCTGCAGTTCAACACCTGGTTTAAAATGTGAGCTGAGGAAATCACAGGCGCGTCTGCCCTCTGCTCGCCGTCTCCGCTAAGGTTCGCTGACGCCCATCGGGTCCGTAGTACTGCTCTGGGGAGTACCGAGCCGTTTTGGATTTACCGTTTCTGAAAGCACAAGCATCTGCATGCAGTCCATAGGGCTTCTTGAAAAATACTCAACTTTCTTTTGAATTCCTCATCAGCCCCTTTGTGATTGTTATTTGCTGGCATTTGCTCGGCTTTTTTAAGTGAAGTCCTTGACCTTGTCTTGTGGGCAGCTGTAATTGCGATGCCTTTAATTTTATTGTGATAATACTGTGTCTCGTCCAGGATCTTAGTATAGCACCTAAGAGATAATGTGTAAGAAACTTTGCAGTTGCCTTTCAAGTCAGCTTGTTTAAAGGAGTTTTTCCCCATCTACTAATTATCATTAATTGCCATACATCAGGAGCCACACAGTGTTTTGTCCTGGGTTTTTATTTGTCTTTTCTAATTTGGGACCCAGCCTACCTTTATATGCTAAAAGAAACAACCCCAAAAACCTCTGCTGAAGGCAAAGTAAACAAAGTATCCAGCAGCAAAATCTGATATTTATGGCTTTTTTTTGGTCACTCCAGCTTTTGGCAAAGTGTAACGATAAAGAAATCGCTTCCTGTTAATAACAGAGGATTCAAATCTGACCCTGCTTTCATGCTTCATTTCAGTGACGCAGGTAAAGATTTGTTTTGGGAGCAAACAGTAAATTCCAGCAGATACTTGGCCGTAAGCAGAGAATATAATGTCTGTGTGTTAAACATAGAGTTTTTCCCTAGCGCTTCTCAAGATTTAGACATTATGTCACATAACTATTTTTGCCTTCTGTTCAGAAGTCCCAGTTCCCAATGCAGCGTCTCTCTTGATGACCTGCGGAGCCTTGTGCTGTTACCGCTTCACATCACAAACTCGGTTGTTTTTCTTTGCCTTGCTGATCAATAGTAGTAGAACGTACAGAGCTGTGTTAAAACCAGCCATTATCTTAATACTGATATGTATGAGGATTTTTTTTTTTTTTCTTTCCAAAGTCTTGTTTCCATTTGTAAAAATGTTCTGACTGGTGGAAAGAATTAATAAAGGTAATTTGTTTGTCTCTTATAGGTACTTTGATACAGTCCCTGAGCGACAGAGTCCATAGTGATCTGTGGTGGTTGTAAAGCAAAGCTGTTTAATGAAGGTTTTGGAAAAGGATAATATTTTCTGTCTCTTTTTTTTATTATTTTTTTTTTTTATTCTTTTCCTAAGAGGGTGGGTTGTTCCATTAAAATTCCATTCAAGCAGACAGGAGGATTTATAATGCTCCAAAGAATATGTTCTCTATTTTGGAGTATATTATGTTCTTTATTCACCCAAATCTTGTTTTAATATTGCTGTAAACTTAATAAGAAGAGATGAGATATGAAGCGATAATCTTTTAAATATAAGGAAAATAATTTTCTCCACCTTCATAGAAGGCATAGGTCTAAGCTGTCTCTTATTAGAGATTTTGGTAATAAAAATCTCTGCTTGTAGAATAGCAGTCACTACAAAGCTATCTTGCTGTGCTAATCTAGAGAAATCATTTCTTTTTGTTTTGTTTATTTTTTTTAGTGCTCTTCATTTATGATTTTTCTCATCATGTGATATGAGCCCTGCCTTTATGCTGCAGATTTGCCCTTATCCCATCACTGCTCCACTTTGTATGCTCTAATAGTTCCATGCTCAGTTATTTTAAATGTTAGGGATGCCTCTGCATTTGTGTGTGTGTGTTCAGAAATCACTGTCCCACATTCCAAATTCCAACCCAAAAAGGATTTGGGGAATAATCGGCACAACTGGATTGTCAGTGCCCATGATGGGCTGATGCTGGATATATTCTAATGCTAATATCCTTGGCTGGAGACCAACTACTTACTTGAGATCTTGTTTCATCCTGATGAAAAAACAAAATAAATGTGTGTATGTGTTGTCAGGTTACTACATGGCAAGTGTAGAGTTCAGGCCATTGGCATAATTAATCTTTCCACTATGCAAAGTAAAATCTCGACGGCTTAAATCTGTTTTGGGATTTCTGAATTGTCTGCCTAGGATGAATGATTGGTGGGATTTTGTGGTATTTCACAAACGGTGGTCATGACGTCGGAAATCTTTTGTGACCAATTTAAGTATGTGGAGGTGGGAAGCAGCTACCCTTTTTGTCTCCTCTCCATTAAAACAATTGCTTTTTGCCAAGTTTGGTCACAAAAGCTATCCCTTTTAAAAATTAAACCACAGTGGCTCGATTGCAAATTAAGAATGAGCTTAGCTTTTTGGGAGAAAAGCGGTGTGATTTACACAGTTTTCAGGGTTTAACAAGATAATGTTAAACACGGTGAGATTTGAGCAGTTGATTGACTTTTATGTCTGTTGTTCCGTGCATTTAATCCTTCCCATAGTTCAAATATATTTTCAGTCCAATTTTCCAGAATCCTTAAACTATTTCAAACTAGCTGAGCGAATATCTAATAGATTGAAGAAGGATCATCACAGCCTAATTTTGTGATTTGTATGCTGATTGCAAACAGTATAGTTCATATAGTTCAGTGTATCTTTTAATTGTGTAGCAATATAGTTCGCTGTATCTTTTCATAGTTAATGTGCATTTCTATTTCAAGCGTATACATTAAAAAACCAACAAGATGACCACTTTGTTGCTTATTTTAGACACTGAAATCCCACATCAACGGTGCAGTTTTCAGTTCTGAGCTCAGATGCTATTTGAATTAGCTGAGATATATTCACTTTTATTCAAGGTACATCTCTCTATTACTGTGAGTAACATTTGGAAAGTATGTTTGGAAAATCATCCGCTGTAGCTTGCCTTAGCTGTTTCTTTAGTGTTCTGTGAACAAAATTCTTCTTCGTGGAATAAGTACTTTAAATTATAAACTTCCTTCATTTTATTTGATCCAGTCTGCTGGGATTAATTGTTCTATCATGGCTCCATCAATTATTCAGCTAGAGCTATCAGTTCCCAACTGATCTGGAAGCGAAAAGCGGTATTGCTTTACACGCAGATATTCTTTTTCTTTGATAGAAGCTCTGGGCTCCAACCAGGGCTGAGCTATGAATGAATCTGGTTTCTAAATGGCTTCATTTTTCTACAACTATTTTTATTCCTGAAATATGTCATTCCATGCTTCTGGAATGTTGCTAAATATTTGTGTTAAACAGCAGAAGTGTTACAGAGTTCACCAGGAGGAAGCATTAGGATTATTTATCATGTTAGTGTGATTTTTTCTAGTTAACTGTTTTGTTATAGGTGGCTCGTAATGACACCGAAAATGAGGTGTCTCAGTCCCACAGTAACACGGTCTTCAAATCCGTCTTACACGTGGCTTGTGTACGGTTTCCAAGGTTCGCTCTGTTGTGCTTCTGAGTTGGTGCTAAGTGTTGACTCCAAACCGAAGTCAGTTCAGGGGGTTCACTGGTAAAGGCACTGCCCATTGCAGAAGTGGCTGTAAGGCATCAAATTCAGTCAGAGGCAAAACGGTGCCAGTAAATAAGGAGATGTAACAGGTAGCAATGAAAAAAATACCCGCCAGTACTTTTACGTTCCAGAACCGTGTTGTGAGATTTTTGGATTTTGAGTTTTTCTTTCAGCAGAGATCAGGTATTACGGCATTTCACATAAATAGCAGCAGGAATACAATAGTGTGCAGTTCAGGGATAGGACATCTGCTGTGCTCCAAGTACGAACAAGGGAGGTGTCCCCGCAGAGAGGAGAAAGCTGTAAGTAAGAGCGAACCAGAGACCATCCTCTGAGAAGTGAATGTGATTGTTTCCACAGTGGCACGGTGACTTTTGTTGTTGCCTTTGGTGGGATCACTTTTTCCTTCAAGATGTTTGTTTTATAAGAGGTAAATACATAAAAAAGACTTTGTCAAGTGATAGAAATGGGTTGTAAGCATACAGAAAAGAGAACGTGTCCCAGTGTTGCATATAGAGGTATGCCGAAAGTCGGTAGTGGAGATAAAAGTTTTGCCAATGATATTCACTCGGTGTACGTCTCGCGCAGCCACGTGCCAATGGGTGGCATTTTGGTGTGCACCCAGCTTGTAGGTCTCCTAAAGGAATGACTGTTCTATCTGTCCATCTGTGCACTACCAGAGAGCAGGACGCTGATCTTCAAAGGGATATGGTAAAATACCAAATGATTTTACTTTTCGGTGTGTGTTTTTCGTTGTCCATGGTGATATGTCAGAGAGACACTATCTGAAACCTGAAGAAAGGAGTGATCAGTGAATCATCTGTTCTGAATTAAATGAAACAGGACTTAGACTTGCGTAATGGGAATGGAACTGTCAAAAACATTTGTTATTGGCTTAATTCTTTTCCAAGTGATGCTAACAGTTTTACCACTATTTGGAGTCCATTTAGTCCAACATGGAACTCGCAACAACAACAACATAGTCACTCAAGTTTCATGATTGTATTTCATGACCATTCATGTAAGTGAATGCTTAAAAGCCTCAAACACGGGGAACAGATGCTCCTTCTTCTGTGGAGATCTTTTTCAGATTAAGATGATTCTCATTTGGGTCCATGTATGTTATCTGGAGTAGATAAGTAGTAGCTGACGAAACCCAGGATTCTGAATGATCGACCTAGAGATGAGTAGATAAAACTGTTCAGGAAACACTTTCTTCTGTCCTTTTAGAAAATAGCATTATATAAGAATATTTACTAGGTACATCAGTTGTAAATGTCTTCATTAGAAATGGTCCTTTCCTTTGAGAAAATTTAATTTAGATTATTTGCTTTGAAGAATACAAGTCTTGGCATACCAGTATCTGGGGCTTTCTGGAGTTACTTTTTCAAAGATACACAGATGCTTTAGTTCTCCATGCGTTGAATAGTGTCTTTTTCATTATTATGGGAAGATAGTGGAACATTTGGAGACTGCTGTCAAAGTTGATTTTTAAAAAAAATCTGTCACTGACCTTTAAAAGAGCAGAATTTTGTCTCACTGATAATAGCAAGATCGAGACTGACTTGGTTAATGAAAAAGGAATGACACCCTTACAAAGTCAGAACATGTGAAGTTTGAATTGGGCCCTCTTTTTCTGTGAATATAACTTCTTTTTTTTTTTTAATAGTATCACAACAGATTTACTAGCTTGCAACGCTGCTAGAAGCCACAGTTAAACATCACTAACTTCTAACTGTCCTTCTCACCGTACAGTAATTCCATATCACTTGATTTTTCTGGAAAGCTCGGATGAAAACTTGCAGCAAGACTAACAGAGTCAGAGGAATAAAAGAATTCCTAGAATGTTGCAAAATCGCTGACCGAATGGACAACGGTACTGCTCTTGATCTCGTTGCCAGCAGCAGCACGAGTGCATTAATAGCAGCCTCGCGTTCCCCGTAGCACTTATCAGTGCACGATCCCGCTGTAGCGAACCGATAGCAAAGTCAGCGTCTGAGCTTTGGTCAAGGCTGATGACTTCTGCGGTGCCTTGGGAGCCAATGTCTTCCAGAGTGAAGCACCAACGTTCCCTGGTTTTAACATAGTCTTAATCTGATTTGCTGTTCCAGTACATCAGACTAAGCCAGATTGTTTCATAAGTATTTATTGTTTGTTTTATAATTTTTTTCCCCTGCCTGAAATATTAAGTAGAAAATCTTTTCCTTACAGCCGCTATCTAAATCAGGATAAACTGTAAAATTATAACAGTGCAATCCTACTTCTCAGACCTTGTCCATACTGACAGAGAAACTTTGACCTTCCTCCTTGTTTCTCTCCTTAAGTAACTGACATTTCCAGACAAATCTTCCAAAAATTTCCAGACATTTTTTTTTTCCTTCTTCAGAATTTCCTGCGGTGAAAAACTCACACCCTTTAACTGTGCACTTTTGCCTAACTGTGAAACAGGGAAGTATACTTCATAAAGAAAATCAATGCTATTTAAATTATCCCCTGAAAGCAAACAGTATCTCTTTAAATCTGTTTTGCTTAGACCAGGAAAACACAACTGACAACTTGGTGGCTTTCCCCAGCTCCAGTTCTCTAATGGCACATGGCATCCAGCAGCTCTTATTCCCAGCATTTGCACACACTAATGATCAAGAAAAGAACTTAAAAGTCACAGACTTCAGCCATTGCGGTTAATTGGTTTGTTTTTTATTAGTCAGGCCTTGATGACAGTACAAGAACTGACATTTATTTTGAATTTTTTCTAAATTCATACAAATGCCATATTAATTCCAAATGTTGAATTTGTTGAGAATTGCGTTTTCCATTTCAAGTAAAACATTTTATTAAAAAGATAAATTGATTTGTCATCTGTTTGCATTTTTACTGTAATTATTATTAAAACAGAAATTGGTGCAAAATGTTTGAATGAAATAAAAATCCTTGCTTTTTTCAAGCCAACTGAGTGCAAAAAATCAAAAGCTAAAAAATCCCCAGTCTTCCTCTTCCCTGATTTGGAAAGTTCTTTCTGTATTTGCTTCAGTGAGGAAAAGCTGCAATATAATAAGCAGTAAAAGTAAGGAAATACGGGAGTAAAAACACACACAAAACCCATTTAATTTTGTGGTATTCAAATGAAAAAGTTGAAATGGTTTTATGAGGGGGAAAAATAAAAGTAAAAATATTTTTTCAGTGTTAAAAAAGAATCCAGTCTGCTTTAGAATAATCTTTTTTATTTAAAAAGTATGAATTTGCACGGTAATAACGATAGCTGCCCCTGTGAGGCTATGATGTATTTAGTTTTATGGTCGATGTAGTTTTATGGTTCACATGACGTTATCTGCTTTGTTGTTGACAGCATCTTCCTGGAAGGAATGATGGTGCCAGGCTATACAAACAGCTTGTGTTTAAAGAGAATTGTCTGCCTTAAATTTTACTATGTATGTGGTCCTTATTCCTGTGAAATTAAGAAGAGGCGCATGTGCAGGTTTTCCCAAGCCTGGAGCCGACGTAACTCTGTTGCGGGTGCTGTGGAAGCTGAGTTAAAAATCCCCAGAAGATACTGCTGAGTTGTGACCATGCTCAGCGCGACGCTGTGCCATCGAGCTTGTGGTGCGTTCTGAGAGAAAATTACTTAAAAATTATGCTTTTTTTTTTTCCTGCATATCTGTATTGGTATGGACAGTGCAGAGATTTAAGTCTGTAGCTAAGAGAATTTGAGAATTCTATTTTGTGAATAGCTGCTTTAAAAGGGAAAAAAAAAAATTGGAGGAACAGTTCCCATGTGCCTGTTACTGAAATACCGCTGGGGAATGATGATGTCACAGCCAGCGCAGTAGTTACAAAATACAAACTAACTTAACGTTATATCCTCTGACCAGTAGATGCCTTTTACAATGAGGTTGGATTAGATGCATCCCCTTAAAAAAGCACAGGCTTCATTGTTATATTTTGGAAGCAGTGTTGGTAGGTAGCAGGGAACCTTTGGTTTTGGGAGCATGGGCTTGACGGAAGCCAGCTCTTTGACGTGCACGGTTTTTGCACAGACTTCTCTGGTACTAGAATATTGTATTCTATGTGAATTGTGAATTTAAAGTTGCTTTGGACTGATTTTGATTCTGGAGAGGTTTTTTTTCCTGTGGAAAAGCAGGCATGGATCTTCTGTTCTCAGGATTATATAGCACCATCTTAAGAATTAGCTTAAAGAAAAACTTCAATTTTGTGCTGGTTTTTAAAGCCTTTTTGAGCTGCTCTTTTTAGGTCAAAAAGTCAACTTTCTCTACTCCTACATTTTATTTACAGTAGTCATCCATATGTCTAATCGGGGGCTTGTTTCTCCCTCCGGATAGACTTTGGCATCTTTTTTCTTTAGTTGCTCCAGGAAAAGTTTGACTCTAAGAATCTTCTTGTTTTGGCCGTGCTTTGGTTTCCCCTGGTCTCTGTTCTCGTAGCCCCATCAAAGGCTGCCTTCCTGGCTGCTGCCTGACCCGACATTCCTTCTTGGTTCTGCTCTTTGCTGCAACTTCACGAATAGACTGCACTAGACCCTTTGAAGTACGCTCGTGCCACTTTTGTGTAACTGGTTTCAAAGACCTAACAGCTTTTCTCAAATTCAGAGTGATTTGGACAACTCGGTCCCTTGGGTTCCGTAGTGACTGCCAGGTAAAACTTGGGCAGCTTGATCGCTGTCAGGCTTCCAGCTCTTTTATCCCAGCGCGCGCGGGAGCACGCAGGTTCTGGCACAACACCGTAAATGTGATCTCAAGTTCTGACTTCATGTAAAAATCACAGCATTTGAGTGTGAGTGGTAATTGAGATCAGAAAATAGAAGGGAGTGCAACTTTTGTTTTTTCTTCTCATTTTCTGCATGGTGTTTCGATATTCCTTTGTTTGTGTCATTTCTGTTGAGTTGCTTGAGACTGCTTTCTTCATCAATATCATATTTTTTGTTGTAAATCAGTCCTGTCAATGATATATGGTCACTCCTTCCTCCACAGCCTTTCTTGGTAGTGATGTGAGAGCTCTTAGAATACTTTTTTCGGGGAAAAAGCTTATTTGTGCCAGGTCGTTATGCTTTTTCCAGCAAGGTGTAGTGGCAAAATACACGTAGACGGTTGCGAAGGTTATGTTATTATTTTGCATAGCCAACTTGGAACAGGATATAGAATTTAAAAAACCCAAACAATACAAATGTGCACATGCAGTCTTTCAAAAATCTCGTGTGATCACTGTGGTACGAGGCATTAAAAAAAAAAAGCGATCATCAGCGGGAGGACAAAGGATGTAAAACACGTCAGAGTTGAAATTTTCTAGGTGTACAGGAAAGTTTAAACAAGAATGACCTGAATACAGCAAAAAGGAGTATGGTTGGACAGTAATAGCTGGTTTTGACACACTTGAGACACTCAACAATTTTCTTTCAACTCTGAAAGAGGAAGGTGCCTGTGAAATTGGATAGAAGAAATTGGAACAGGGTTGTATTCCAGTAAGATCTGAAACACAGGGGAGAGATGCAGTTTTACCTTCTAAGAGAGAAGGTGCTTAAAGTGGTTGAAATCATGGAAAATCCTGTGACTAATCCAAGCCTCAAGAACTGGTTTGGTTTTTTTGGTTTTTTTTTTCAAATTGGAAGGATTTTTTAATTGTTTCTGTGAGAAGAGATCAGATTGTGATAGCAATCTGATGGAAGAGCCTCAGAAGCAAAATGCTTTCCAAAGCATTTTGGAATTTGTCCATCAAAGCAAACCACTTGGTTTGTGGTAAAAACTATGGATATGGCCCTGCTGCTGTGGGCATGGGGAAGATTACAAAATACTACAGGAGGAGACCTGGAGCCGCAAACTGCGTGGGTCATAGAGCTAGCGTCGAGCAGAAGTGTGCTCAGTTAAACAAAATAAAATATTGAACAGACAGTTCTGCCTCCTCGCGAGGACAGGAGGGCCATAACAAGAGCCTGTAAAAAGCATAATTATATTTTTATTTGCATTTTAATCTTTTTGAAAGAGACAGTTTTCCCAAATTATCATTTGAGTTCAGTTCAACACCAGAGATGCTCTATTGAAAATTACGGCGTGGTTTTGAGAGCACAGAGCAGTGATGGCCCAGGACAACCCGGGGGGGAGAGTCTGGCTTGCAGATGAATACAGACGAGACTGCTGTGATGACCATGCTAGAAAAATCTCTTCTGAGTGTCGGCAGCACTGTCATTGTATTTCAGTATGTACTCAGCTGGGAGGAAAGGCGATAAATAACGTGCTGGAGTTAGTCTGGCTTATGGTCAGCAGAGCATGTGCGCTGGAAAGGGCCCCGGGGGGAAGGCAGGAGATGGTCTGTGGCATCATGTGAAGATGTTGGGATTGTGGGTCGGTTCGTGCACTGGGGGAGAACTGGGAGAAGAGGAGAGAGTGATGTCGGGAGGAGGGAGAGCCTGCGGGCAGGGAGGAGGAACGAGGGAGCACAGCTCTTCTGTGGTTTCTCAGCATGGACAGATCCAGGGCTAGTAAGTGCGGGAGGAGAAGAGCTGCTTTTGGGTGTCCGCAGCAGTGGATTTCAGAAGAGGCGGTATCGCTGAGTTTAAAAAGGAGATGAGAAAGAAATCTCAGTGTGTCAGATCCATGTAATGTCGGTAATGCCTTCAGAGGAGCACAAGAGAGTGCAGCAAGGTGCCATTAAAGATGCGGCTGTTGCTGCGCTGCCTAGATAGAGCAGGAGGAGATGCAGAAGAGATTCCTGCGTGAGTTGTCTGAATCAGCAGCCTAGGAATGCTGATGGGTAAAAATAACTTATGAATGGGATTCTAAATCCACAAATCCACCCTCTCCCCTCCCAAAAAACCCCCAAACCAAACCACCAACCATCCCACAACATACAAAGCCCCAGGACTGTGACATTATTGAAATGACATAAGCTTTCTGACGTTGTACGCTTGTTTTACCTCTGCGTAATCAGAACCGAAGCTCAGGAACTGGTACACGTAGTTGCTAAAAAACCCCCGAACAGTTATCCACCAGTGCAGTGAAAAAGAGAAGGAGGTTTTGGCTCTGATACAGCTATGTGAAAAGTTTCCATGATTCGGCTTGGAGAGGCCAGCTGACCATCAGCCACGAACTGGTATTGCCAAAGGGAGCAAATGGGTGATATCCCACTAGAATATAAAGATTGCTCTTTTGACTGCAGATATACAATTAGCCAATGAAATACGGAACTATTAGACATTTTATGTTTGCAGACATTGTTTCTAGAGCTTTTGCCAAAAGCGCAGTGGAACAAAGACCGGAGTTAAATTTAGTACATGTCAACCTGATCAAAACCAACTATACACAAACAAAGTCTGTCCAGATTCAGACATGATGTGGCTTGCCGCTGCCAGAGCTACCACAGAGGATGGGATCTTGCAGAAAAGAAAGCTATTACAACAGGAGGCTTGAGGTGGCATCTCTCCAGTGTCAGTATGTGGGTTTAGTAGGCCTTGGAGTGACTAGAGGAGCTTTTACTCAAGGTAGCAAACTAGGGGTTTCATTGTTTTGTTCAAAACAAGTGTTTAAAAAGATACACTATGACTGTTCAATCTTTTATATTTCATAGAATCATTTAGGTTGGAAAAGACCTTTAAGATCATCAAGTCCAACCGTTAACGTAGCACTGCCAAGCCCAACACTAAACCATGTCCCCAGGCACCACATCTAGACGTCTTTTAAATACCTCCAGGGATGGTGACTCCACCTCTTCCCTGAGCGGCCTGTTCCAATGCTTGATAACCCTTTCAGTGAAGAAATTTTTCCTAATATCCAATCTAAACCTCCCCTGCTGCAACTTGAGGCCGTATCCTCTTGTCCTATCACTTATTACGTGGGAGAACAGACCAGCACCCACCTGGCTACAACCTCCTTTCAGGTAATTGCAGAGAGTGATAAGGTCTCTCCTCAGCCTCCTTTTCTCCAGGCTATTTATTTTAATCCAGACGTTTACAGTAGGCCCACAGCCATTAAAAGCCTCGCAATCCAATCTGTACTGGATACAGTTAAATTGCAGAATAGAAGCAATGAAGCATTGAGTATCACCTTTTGACTTTTTGTCCCACGGAAGAGTGAAAACAAGAATGCCTACGCTGCGTAGAAAATGATGTCTGAAAGATTTGGACTGAAAGAACGTGTTAATAATGGTTTTGGTTTCATCTTATGAAAATGACACCGTGTGGGCCTGCATTGGGAAAGAACAGTTACAAGGAGCAGGGATGTCTCGTGAGCTTCTCCCGTGCTTGTGTGCGAGAGTCAACCCGGCTAGACGCAATATACAGTGACAGAAGATAGATGCTCAAATTCCAGGAGGAAAGAAGGTGATTTTGCCAGAAAATTTTTCCAGCAGGCAGGGTCTATAGGATGAGACCGTGAATGCCAAGGCAAGGAACTGGAGAGCAAGCCCTGTTACCTTAGCAGTGCCGGTACTTTGAGAGAGCCCGGAAGGTTCAAGCACTGGCACAGAGAAAATTTTCCTAACTGAACGATAAATAACTTAACCACAAGGTTGACTGTAAATATTTCATGTTATGTTAACGTTGGTCTTTAAATCTTTTAATGTGTTTCTAAATTGTGACTTGGAAGGGTGATGTGATGTTAGGGACTTTTAACAGCTGAGCTTCCCTGGCCTGGAGTCTGGGCAAGGTGTTGTGAAACACTTTCTGCCTGGACGCGGCCAGTTGGAAAGAAAAGCTGAAGCCTTGCTCCAACAAGCGTTTCAGCCCTGAGTGAGCACAAAACCACCACGCGAGGCCAGATCGTTCCAGCTCCTTAGATTTTCCTCTTGAGCTGATCTTCTAATTTAGGAGAAATAAACTCTTCCAGCTGTGCGGCTCAACCTGTGTTATCTTGTCACCTTTCCCTTTGAGTGCTGCCTGGCTGCATCTCGGCAGCAGGATAAAGTGATGCTCGCTGAGTCCTTGCAGCTTTCATTTCTTCCTTCTGAAGAGATAGATCTGTTGATAAACGTTTTCACTTGTTTTGTGTCAGTTAATACTACGAGATTGTTCTTAGCGTAACTTCAGACAGCCTTTATCTTTTACATCTTTATGGTAGTGTTTGTGTATCAATGTTTACAGGGAATTGTCTTCACAACAGTCTGCGTATTATCTCTAAAGCAGATTTTATTCATTAAGCCTCTTTCAACCACAGAACTGATCAGAATATGAAGTATTTCACAACAGAGTAAACAAAGGCAAGTTTGCGGTCGCAAGTATCCGACATGTTCTCCCCGAAAGGCTGGGAAGCATTGGCTTCACGTTCTTGTCATTGCTGTGGCTTTTAATTCCCATTGCTTGCAGGCTCATTGGAGCAGGCAGGGTGAGGATGGAAGATACCATAAATTTCTCAGCATTTAAACTTGGGGAGTGTGAATCATTTCTTTCTTGGAATAAGTTTAATAGAAAACTAGAATCCAACCTGATGAGAAAAACGTGCAAAAACTTTTTCTTCCTTTTTTTTTTCCTGGTTAAATGTGTTTTTCCAGACTATTTTTATCATGAATGCATGAGCACTTTGAGAAACCTAAGAAAATTTTGAGTTGTAGCGCTTACAGAATTAAAGTGCTGTAAAGAAGGATTTTGTTAGGAGTTTTTTTAAGGAGCGGTAGAGTTCCAGCCAATTAGAAAAGAAAATTATTTGTCTGGGATAGTTTGCTTTAGATTTTAAACAATTTCTGCAGCTTATGGAAGGTTAGAAATTGGTTGGATTTCCTTCTGAAGAGATGTAACATCTTTTCTAATATATTTTACAGCAACATCAGATGTCAAAAGCATGAGAGAGCTTATATCTCACAGAGGCAAGGCCAAAAGTATAGCGATGTGTTCGGTAATTCCCTGGTTTTACAAGAAGCAGCGGGTTATGTTCGCTTGAACCTTACTCAGTTACTGTGTCATTCTTTGGACGTTTTATCTTGATGATTTCAAAATACTGAACAAGCGAAAAACATAACCAGCTCAGTGACGATCAATTTAGTGACTCCCATTCCTAAAAGAAATATTGACATACTGTGTTGTTTTAGGACTTGAATTTACAGTTCTTGGGGATGTAGTCCATTCCTTAATGTCACATAATCTATCGAGTGCCGGACAGAAAGCCAAACCTACTGCTTCTCAAATCCCGTGCCTGCCATTGCGAAGCGTGACTTTAGGAAAAAATACCTTCACTGTTGGTATAGAGTTTATGAAAAATACAAGGCTATGACTGCATTACAAAGCTTCTTAATATGTAGTATTTTATGGTCATAAGAACTGAGCTAGTCCAGAAGAGTTTACATACAAAACATCAAATCGTACAACGTGCGGACTGTCCCAGCACGGAGCGAGGGTTCACATCAGCCTGCACCCCTTGCGTAGCTGGAGATCGGAGGTTTCCCCTCCTGTTCCCTCTCCACTGTGTGTGAAAAGGAGATAACAAGGAGTTTCCTTGAGTCTGGCGTAATGATTCTGAAATTGTAGCCTTGTAAATGATTACTGTCATCTTAATAGAACTTGCATTCATTTTGGCCAGTGGGATTCATTCTAGTGAATTGAAGGAATTGGGGGCAAACCCGTTCATTTCTAAAAACTTGAAACGATAACATTTCTAACTCAGCTTAAATGACCCTGATGCTGCTGTACCTCAAATCCCTGGGCTTCCTTGGTAATTCTGACTTTAGTGAATTGACAGATTGACAATTAACAATCAGGAAATTGTTCATCTGAATGCCACTTCTTTTTGAGTACATTTTTTTTATCATCTCCCAGAGTGTCCAGCACCACTTTTTAACTCCGCAGGATTATCCCATGGTTTTGATGTGGTAGTGAAAAGGCAGCTCAAGAATATCCAACACCAGCTTAGACTGCACCAAGGAAGCACAACTGTGATTGTGGTCGTTTGTGCTGTTATTGTGGGCATCACCTCCAGTGCGTAGCTCTCACGTTTACTGTGATTTTATTTGGCATCTCACGTTGCCCAGTACAGAAACCACTGTTAAATGCAACTTGGTGGAAGGAAACCTTAAATGGGTCTTCCCTGCACTGTCCCATTTTTGGGGCACCTTGAGCTGAGTAGAAAAGGTTGGAAAATGTTTTATGTAGGAATTAATGAAGACCAAAGAAAATGGAGGGAAAATTCTGTTTGATTTACGGATTTACAATGAGTTTCCACATGATCTTTGACTCCACAGTGACAGACGCTTGAGGCAAAATCTCATCTTTGCTGATGAGACTTGGATAAATGTCAGTTGGAAAACTTCTCTATTTATCCATTGAGGAAGTAGCTTTTAAAAACTTTTGTGAAGGAATTTATTTTTAGATAAGTATTTTCTTTAAAGAGAAAATTAATATCTTTACAGGGCCAAGCTCTAGTTGTTATAACATCTTTGACTTCTGTAGGTGCTCTGCTTCTTATTTAAGCTCCTTTAAGATCTTTAGCAATTAGGCTATACTGATAAAGCTATGTGTTCTTATCTTGTCTCTTCTCTTAGCTTAGAGGAAATAATTTGTGCATTATATCAGGGATAAGAGCTAGAACGTGTGAAATCTGATCCCAGTTCTGCCACTTGGTGACCCGTAGGAAATTGGTTCACCACATCGTTTCAGTTTTCTTGTCTGTGTGATAGGTAAATGCTAGTCTCATCTGTCTTCCAAGGCATTCTGCAGCTCTTTAAGTATTTAAAAACAATACTAAACCTTTTAATAAGCTCTTCTGCGTATCATTTTTATTGAAGCAAAATAAAAATTAGGTTATCTGGAGCTTACAATAACTGTGAATTTCAGATTAACTGTGAAATCTTTCTGCTTGCAATCAGTGTATCCCACTTGCTTGGAAAGATTTTTCTATTCCATTATTCATTACAAGGGCCTTAAAATTATACTCCAGTGACAAAGCCTCTATTTATTTTTAGACAATTGGCATCCACTTCTGGCTGACCTAGAATGTTTCTTTGATGACAATGTCTGTGATCCAGCTGGGTTTGCTGAATGGTTGAATAAACAAAGACAGATAGTAAAATGTGGGAAAGCAAAGGCTATTTTTATTATATTAGAGAATCTGTCCAGCCAACTCCAGGCCTGATTCTAAATGTCGTATCTGTAACAGTACACTTCAGTTAAGTGCCCTTGTGCCCCATAACATCTCTGGAATTTTATCATTATTGGATTTCAAGGTTATGAGAAGGCTAAGATCAAAAAGTTCAGAATGAAGGTGATTCACAAAAAAAAAGGCAATCAACTTGTTATCCAGCCTTTTCCTTCCTGAGGTATGTAGGTTAAATACATGGAAGTAAGAGGATAAGTCTAAGCTTGTTCTTTTCTCCCTTACCATTTTTTCATTGTTGTTTTGTTTGCTGGCCATTTATGTTTTATTGCAACAGCTTCAAAGTCAACTTAATTTTTAGATGATAATGCTACCTATAGGCAAAGAACTCCAGGTAGTAGAATAAACGGAAGCCTCTTTTTTTTTAACTAAAATCAAAAGGGTATTTCACTACACAGCATCATGATCCTAATTTCTCTCTCTTCTTCAAAAAGAAGAGCCTAAACCCATTCTGGGTTACCATGTAAGGAGGTATCACAGGGCAAAATTTGGTCATGATTCAAATTTCACTGTAAATTTAGGGGAAGTATATCTGTTATGTGACACTTAAGACCAAGTGGCAAATAACTTTCTTGCGTGTATTTAGATTTGGTTTCTATATTAGAAATAATAGATAGTAATGCAAAGAGCATTTAGTTGTGACATCTCAATTGTCAGCTACAGCCTTTGCATTAAATGCAGTTCACGGCAACTTTGAATTCTTACTAGAGCTGCCGGCAGAGAAGGAGACCCAGCAAACCCCATCATTCTACAGGGTGTAGTAGCAGCTTGGGCCAATAAAAACCATTACTTCCACTGTAAAAAAGCAATGGCACAGCTCAAGAGTTCCAGCACTAATATTGTCAAAATATTTTAACAGGAAAAATAGTTGGTTTCACATTTTATTTTATTTTTTTTTTTAGCGGTCATTGCATGTCTGAACAAGAAGCCATTTTTAGTATGTGTAAAATAACCAGATGTGCTCTAGATTTTAACTACGGCTGCTGTACTATCAGTAGAGGGGTTATTTCTGCCACATGAAACATTTAAAGTACCCGACAAATGCTCTGCAGGAGCGTTCTACAGTCATAATCGTCATGTTTGTCTTGGATTAGGAGCTTTAAGGGATTTATTTAGAAGCCTTTCTGTTTATCTGTTTCCAGAATGTAAAAAATGGCCTTTCACATATAATATGCTAAGCTTGATGGCTCAGTGTAATTTTCCATGGTTCATACTTTCTTCAGTAATAAATAAAATGTAATAAGAATAAATTATAAATATTTATAAGACTATTTTTGTCTTTTATTAGGTTCTTATAATTTAGAATTTAATATCCCAGCCAAAGCTTCAGTCAGAGCTCTTCTCTTTAACATCAAAATGACTGCTCAGAATTTTACAGTTGAAGACTGATGTAGTTGACTGCAAAAAACCCTCACCTGTATCAATGCCAAGGAAAGCATCCGGTGAGATAGACCAAACAAAGTCAGCAAACCTTAGCCATCCAGATTGGGGTTAGGAAGTTCATCTGCCCCAAGCACATTCCAGCTCCCATCCTTGCATCCCTGTCTCTCGATTAGTCACTCTTACGGGTTTGGTTGCGTGCCAGGTGTACCAGATACGGTTTTTTTTTTGAAAAATATTAAAAGAAAAAAAGAATTCTTAGGGTTCTAGAAGAGTTGCTTTTTATAAGTCAGTAACTTTCTATGCTTAAATTTGTGTCACAAATAGTTCTAGGCTGTTTACTTTCACAAATATTTTGGAATGTTTTTCTTTTAAAATTTGGACTTAATTTATATGGAAAAGAATGTGGTTGATGGTGCTAGAAAAGAAATAAACACAGTCGACTTTTAGTTTCTGAAAAATATTTAGTCCCTCTTATTTTGTGCCCAGACTTGAAACTGAAATATCTCCTTAATTTGGCTTATGCTGATGTACAACAGTTTTGTTTTTCATTTCCCTTGTAAAACATGTTGTTCTCAATGTCATGAAAATCCATCCATATGTACGTTCCTCTGCGGTCGTTCGTATACCTCATATTCCCGATCTGGGAGTTGTATTTTGGATCAATTCTGTCATTTCGTGTGCCTCACGCTGAGGGCTTAAAGGGCAATGTCTGCTTCTTTTCACCCCTCATGTGAAGGTAGAGCATACTGAGATTTTTCTGCAGTTTGCATCAGTTTTTGATTTAGGTACTTTCATATATCAGGGCAATGAAATTAGGCTTTCTAGTTGTCACTGACAACCTCTAAGATTCTGTTAAAGCTGGGGAAAAAAATTTCTTCTGCTCACAATGGCTTCACTTGTCTCATGGATTCAAATTACTGCTTTGAACTTGAAAAAGCCCAGCAATAGATAAAAGGCTGTGAGTACCTTTGCTCATCTGAAGAGCCTTCTATCCCAGGAAGGCCTGTATCTGCAGATATTTCACTTGCCAAACCTGCAGCGACAGGATGGTAGACTAGCAAATCTCTCTCTTGAGCAAGTTGATGATGCTAACTTCAAACCCGGATGCCAAGGACATCCCCCAAAGACTCTGAGAAACCCAAGCACTCTTGGGTGGCTTGCCTTCATGCAGCTCTTTGGCGCTAAACAAGGAAATGCTATGCAATGCGATAAAGGACTATGCATGCTCAAGAGGTCGATTTGCTTTTCCTTCCACCCGCATAGTCCTCTTCCTCTTATTGCATATAGGTAGGGCTGCAGTAAGATAGCCACAAAGCATTGAGTCAGGAAACTGATACGTACAAGATGGCAAAACCCATCTGCTTTCTCCCATGCTTTTATCCATCCCTTACCAGTTCAAGAGCACCAGTGGTATTCTACTCTGATGGGTCATTCTTGACCGTGTAGTGATGGTAGGACAGAGTGAAGCAACCAAGAATTTGCAACAGGCTTACAGAAGCTGCAGGTTTATGCTGTGTGAACCTGGTTGGCCGTGGTTGCTGAAATCTGTGAAATCTCAACATCTTTGGAAAAGTTTCCCAGTCTACCCTGCTGTCAGCATCATTTGTTACTACCAATGGTTATAATGCGTTTGCTGTTACCTGCCGCTTTGTTGGGGAACATCTTCTGATAATGTTTAGATCATTGCATGGGTCCTTGGGTTTCTTCTCAGTTGTGTTTCAAGGCAAAAACAATTTCACCCCAAGGGAGACACTTGGATACGAGCTACGCTTTCAGTGTGTTCTGCTGCTTGGGACTGTGTTGGCCTTGGATCTTAGTAACAGTTGTAACGACGAAGCTGGATTGTAAAACACGAGAGCAATTCAGTGACAGTGTCTGTTCCAAGACTGCTAACAGCCCTCGGCAGCTTGTGCTTGGTGACTGTCCCAGTAGAAGCCCAAGATTCAGAATATGCAGCTGTGCAGATAAAGAAGTATTCAGATAGATTTACCTTCTCTCTTTTTTTTCCCCATCGAGTTGGAGGGAGCGGGAGCTGCTCTGCACATCCCAGAGCTGTCAGAGTTCCAAGATGTTCTGCAGGAGCAAAGTGTGGATCGGTCACATTTGTCCTCTTGACTTCACTTGAAGGACTCAGTCCTTGCAGCTCTTCTCTTGAACAAGTCGATTACACGAACTTCAAACCCAGAAGACTGGATTAATTAAGTAATAAGCATATGATTTTGTGCCAGTGGTTTAAAGTCAATAATGGCCAAGCCCTTTAAGACATGTAGCAGACTTGCAAGCAGCTCATTTTCTTTATAGGCAAATTATTCCCTGATGATGGGGAGGAGCTGTTTTGCTGCTGTTGTTAGGTCAATTTGCACATTGGCCTATATGTGTTCACTGTGGCGGTCACGGCGCGGTCAGTCCGGCTGCTTGCGTCAAGCTTTGCCAGCAAAAAAAATAAGTGCTGTGAACCTCCTGGGTGGGGTGTCCAGCTCTAGAGCTGCCCCGCAGTGATTTGTAACCGAGAAAGCCTATAGGTGACTCTCGTTGGCAAGGCTGTTGATGGTCTGGTGAAGTCCTTTAGTGACTTTCTAAAGTAATGTCTTAATTAACAATGGGATTTCTGTCAGCTCAAAGCATCTGCATTGCTGAAAACCTCATCCAACAGGTGTATTCATTAAATTAGAGCTAGAATTTATTCTTTTATTTATTTATTTATTTATTTTAATTCCAAGAACTGAAGTCTGAATGTCAATACTGTTGACAGCACTTGCCCCATTGCTGCAGAGAAAGAACTTAACCTTGCAATAATTAAATTCATTTGGGATGCATTGCTCTTCAGAAGCTGGCCTGTGGAAAAAGAGTCTTGTGTGTCAGAAGTATCTTGGCAAAAGATATCATTGGCGTTTAGTACACAGTTCAATACAAAATCTAAGAAAAAGTTTATTTTTGCATGTTAATTATCCATCATGTCAGGAAAAAAATATCCTACAGCCTAAGTGGGGAAAAGGGAGCACTTGGTAATACTGTTATTAAATCTGATTTTTGCAAAGCTTTAACACTTCCCTGCCAAAGAAGAGACCAGGTTGGATGCTTCTTTTTTTGTTAAGAAATGGTAGAATAACAAATGTTTTTCTGATCCCTTAAGTAATTGATTCGTTGGGCAACATTCTTCATTGATAACATACTACTTTTATTTTGAAGAATGATCCAAAAACTTGCCAGAAGATAATGGATTAGATGAAATATTGCAGAAATACCCTGCTGAATATACGCTTTCTGTTAGTATTTTATTATTTATTAATATCCTGTATAGCCATTTTTAAACCCATATGGGTGGAGGTAGGATTTTATTGTATTGGTAAAATACTTGGGCTTACATACAAATACTGTCTAATTTATTCCCACTGTTTTGACTGATATGTCTAGGCTGAAGGATTTTTAAAAAGAAATTTTATTTTCTTGGTGTCAAACAGATGTGCAAAAATTTTTTTGTTTTTTTTATTATTTTCTGCAGATTTTACTGATAGAGGAGGAATTTTTTTTTTCATGGTCTGCCTTGGTGATTTTATCTAATAGTGATGTTTGTAGAATATGCAGGGTATGGGGTTTTGAAAAAGGAGTATTTAGATGTTTGTGTAAAAATTCGTAACATAGAAGAAGAATGAGATAAGAGTATTTTTTTTTAATTAAAGAAGAAAGTTTTCTAAACTTTTTCTATTTTAGAGAGTGATTAGAAAATAACATTTTCTCCCATACCTGTTTGGCAAGGAGAGCCCTATTAACTTAATAAGAACTTTAGACGCTGAAAGATTGAGCGTATAATGTCTTTGTTTTCTCTGAGCTGCATTTCCAGCTGTGTCTGCTTTATTTCAGTTGACAACGTTTAACTGTTCAGCAAAGTAGTAAGAAATATGTATTTGGAATGAACATCCTGAAAATTTTAGCAAGCAGATAGTGAATCGCTGTAAAGAGGGTGCTCACGTTTCAGGAGGAATGTTAAAGACGAGCCGTTGTAGAGTGAGCAATTCTTCCTGACACTTAATTTAGATTCTGCATCACACCCGGAGATAGCAAAGAGCATGAAATTGGTAAGAATTTACTTTTCTGATAGCTAATAATTGTCTTTTAGTCTCTTAGTTTTCCCACTTGTTTTTTGTTGAGGGTGCAGTAAATTCATCTGACAGGCTGTGAAATCTGTTAGCAGTTTTTAATAAAGTTTCAGTACTGACCAAAATTAATTAATGTTGTTGTTAGTTACTTCAGCTGTCATCATACATCCGTTTGCTAAAGATACGTGGTGCTCTGTAGTATCAGTTTCAGTAGTTTTGTCACATATAAATATAACTTTAAGCTACAGAAGTGGGTTTCAATTCTATGATTAAGTCTTTCATTTAAAAAAAAATAAATCTTCCTGCTGCTCAAATTCAGTTTGGAATTTTTCTTGATTTGCAACAGCAATGAAGAAAATAAATCGCCTGTTTTGGAAGCCTTTTCTAGCCATTTCAAATATGGCTTCATTTAAAGAATATTCCACTCTTTTAATCCAAACAACCTTTTTTCCGTTAGCACTCTTGTCCTCTTTATCCTCAGCTCACCCTGCTGTGTTGAGGTGTTACGGCAGCGGTTTCTAGTGCTGTTGGCGTAGCGAGAGGACTTCAGCAGCGTGTCAGCGTGAGGTAAAGAGCAGGCAAGACGTGCTTCAGCCCAGGACGCGCTTCAGTCCGCACCGTGCCATCGGCACCTGCGAAGTGAACCTCTGGTAACTGGAACTGGTGTTACTGGCTATGTAAAACGAGTGTGCTACGAGAGCTGAAACAACCGTCAATTTGCATTTAGAAACTGCTCAAAATGCTGCAAAAAAGCAAAGCTGGAGAGCATCTCGTGATGCTGAACTAAATCAGTGAGGTGTGAGGAGAGATTTGCGTTCGGTGCCGCAGCCCCGTGGTGCCTCTTTGTCTTGGTTACCTGCAAACCTTCCCACCTCTCTTCCACATGAAAGAACTTTTAGATCTCCCAATATATTTTACTACTTTTCACTGGGCCACTTTCTCTCTTTGCTTTTTGGTTTCTAAGATGGAGAAGCCAAAATTGGACGCATACTTAAAGGCATAGTACTAAATACTATTTTACAAAATGACATAACATTTTTAATTTCCTTGTTTCCCGTGCCTTTCAGATCTGTTTAGCCTGACATTACAACCTGTATTTAACTCCATTTCTTTTTCAGGAGCGTACATAGTTAATTTGTAAGTCTGTGTGGCATTAACTTGTACTTGTTGGGGATGAATTTCACCTGCTGCTACACTACTTTTACGTGTTGCTAAGCTGGTTTGGACTCTCTTGCAGAAGTTTCTGCTAGAATTTGTCATCAGAATGGTTTGTCAGCTCCCAGGACGTGCATGTTACACTGTCATCCACCTTTCTGAACATCAAGATTAAAAAACAATCTTGACAATTGAAAAATCCCATAGCGTTTCTCCTAATACTAGGAAATAGTAGATTCTTGGCTAAAGATTTGCCCTTTTGCAGGTAAGCTCACTAGCTTATAAATGCAGAAGTTGTATTTATACTGTTACTAAGGTACATTTGGGAAGAAAAGCATTCTGTAAGCAATATATTTTGAGTACAATATTGTGAACTACTTTAACATATTCTTTTTTTCACTAGTGAAGACACTACAGCTGAAACGAGGACTGTTTTCCTCTTTTAAGTTGTTTACAGATACGGTCTGTTACTGCTAAGTTGTGTGTAAGGTCCAGATTTCTGGCATTTCTCTTTTTTTTGTGGGGTAAGTCATTCAAAACACTCATGAGGAATTAAATTCATTTTGTAAAATCACTTGAGGGGAATTAGATACATCTGCTTAGATAGTTCAGTCTTTCTAAATTGTATTAAACGCTCTTAAACGAGAAACACTCGACATCCAGCTGCCTCGGGCAGGACGCAGAAGGTAAAGCTGTGTGTTTTTAAGCAGACACCCAAGGTCTCTGCAGATTTGGGTAGTAACGTTTTGTGCCGCAACTGAATTTACTAACAGCGCGTAGCAGCTTTGTGCTCAGATCTTCATTTTATGCTAAATGTGTTATCGCAGACCTCAGGCAGACGATAACTTGTGAGCAAGCCTGTGGATAGCCAAACTTGTATTTACAAACTGGGCGTAGATTTTGACCGAAAAAGAGTTCAGACTGTAAACTTCCCTCCTCCTATATTCGCATGCAGAATCAAAGAAAAAGAAGTCATTGTTTTAAATGAGGAGATGCTTGTTCTGCATGGTGTTGTGTATTTTTGTAGCGCTAGCTGCGAGGTTTTGGAGGAAGGGTATTGTTTTTGTAAGGGTCATTTATCTCTCTGAAGACAGAAATAGGTTATCAACAGGATTTCAATTATGTGTGGATAGTAATGCGTGCAATTATGTACAGATGATGTACAAGCTAATAACTGAAGACACAGAATGCAAAATAGACCTAAGTTCTGCTTATGTCTATATTTATTCCTGTACTGTCACTAAAACAGGAACAAAAAAATACACCCACTGTTTGCCAGTTTATATGAAACATAGAGTTGAAGCAAAATTCAATTTCTTGAGCCACAGCTGAACCCGAAGGGTTTGTTGATGCGGAACGAGGACCGAATCCCTTCAAAATACTTTGCATTGCTAGTTGAAAATAATGAGCCTGCTAAAAACCTGCTATCTGTATCTTCAGCCTTTGCCCAAGACATCCTTTGAGGTGCAGGACTATTTTCACCCAGTGTGAGTCTATAGAGCAGTTGCATGCTGTGACTTCTCCCCCTCATTTCTGCACCGACACACCGTGCGTACTGCAAGTGCTAGTAGGGAATTGGTGTTTTGTAGCACAAGAATTCGCTTGGGGATTACCGTGGGTTTTAGCTAGACTGCTCCGAGGGCGGGATTCTTGTCTCGAACGCAGGCAATACTCCCTGGGCTTTCCCCCGGCAATCCCACTTTTAAATCTCGCTGCATTATGCACTTCTGAGCGCCTGGGCTGCGTGCATGAGCGTGCGTCTGTGCTGCGTGTGCATAGACTGGGATTTACAGGTGGGAGAAGAGGATACCAAGAGGGATCAGGCTGTATCTTTAACCCATCCTTGTTTCCTAAGAACAGCCCATGGGCCGTTTCTCTACTTCCTAAACCCCCCGAGCTGTACTTGAGCTCTGACAAGAGGGTAGGAGGATTTGGGGAGTTGGCTGAAGCCCCATCTGTGAGCCTTTCCCTTTCAAAATTTTGCGTTTTCAACACAAGACATTTTCAACTCAAATGAAGTTACTTACCAATTAAATCACTGTTTGCCTGAAACATCTCTGCAGAAACGCAATGAAAACTGATCCAAAAATGTAATGGATTCGTGTCCAAATTTCAAGGCCTAATTAACTAATGTCTGCAGGGGTTTTAAGATTCTTTGGTTGCAGCTGGATTTAGAAGGGCAAAATAACAGTAGCAGGGTGCTAAAGAACTGCTAAAGAATTTTCTTGGCTTTGTGTGTCTGCTCTACTGAATTGACAGTTCAAAACTTGGCATTAAATGAAAAGACGAGCTTTGGACCACATCCAGAGTCACCCAAGTCACTGGGTTCAGGCTTTGAAGAAGTTTGAACCCAAATATCTCCTCAAAGGTACTTGTTCAACAGGGCTACACAGGAGCTAAGGGGACTTTAATTTATCTGTGGCAGAATTTCTTTTAATTTTCTGTTTTCAAAAGTGTTGAGTATTTTTTGCTACGTTTAGGCTTGTATACTACTATCTCTGTTTTCAGTTTGTGTCTTTTTATGGAAAAAAAAAAATCACATATGTAAAGCTTTTTCCTGTGAAAACACTTGCCAAGCAAATCCTTATTACAGTCATCCAAACGAAAGGCCATTTTTACAGAGAGACTGCTCCATATATATTGTCAGACAACTCCCAGAGAGCCAGCCAACAATAGCAGTGGCATCTTTCACCTTTAACCTTGTGTTCTTTAAAATTTGTTGAACAAAAAAAAAAAAAAGAAATTCTAAGAACTTCTATCTTTTCCATGAAGTGATTCTCTTGAAAACTCAGAAAACAAAGGAATAGGAGAAATGCGAATGTTCAACTTATTTTGTGTGCATGAAAAAAATCCTAAAGCAAAAACATTTTGTGTAGCAACTTCCCGAAGTATTTGACTATCAGTAATAGTTTGCCATACAAAGCAGAATAATACCAGTTCAATATACAGAAATATTTGTTATTTCTTTTGTAATGACAGTGTTCCTTTCAGGCAAAAATGTTCTTGTCTTGCATGCTAAAACAGAAACAGAAATCTTGGAGAGCCTAGGTAGCCCAGGGAATTAATCCCTTATGGGAAACCCATCCCTACCAGAATTAGTGGAAAATAAAGCTTAAGCCATAATGAGTCAAGAAAATGGGTTTGGTGTTTACTAGTTCCAAGAAACACCCTAGTAAAGTCTCAAAAACAACTGTACATCAGTTGTGAGTCTGGCAAAGGTGAAGCGTGGCCAAAAGAGGCCCAGGACAGCAAGAGCAGGACAAATATCCTCTTTCAGAACAATCTCAGCAGGCGACTGTGCTTTGTCTGTCCTGCCTTTTTACGAGCACCGGCCACGGAATCGTTCTCACCGCTCATAATCCCTCAATATTTAAAATCATGTTAATATCTCTCCCATAAAAACTCTCAGCGAAGTATTGAAAGTTTCATTTAAAAGGTGAAAGTTAACTCCGATTTGGAGATCGTGCCTGGAAAGACAAGCGACCTTGTCCAGCTACAGTGCAAGGAGGGCTCACGAGAGAGAAAGATAAACGAGAGCCGCGGCGCTCCGTCCAGAGCTTCGAGGGGCTGGGCTTTCCCTTTCTGTACGTTTCATGAAAATCCCTAAGACACAGCTCTCAAAGTAAGCGCGGGTATCGGCAATATATAACTTGCTCCTGTTTTTTCACCCGTGTGACTTAAATTGGTGTGTATTTCTGTAGATCGATGCATTAAAACTGTAGCAGGTTTTGTTCCAGTTTCTGTGTAACAGTGTGTTGGAATGAAACCATAATGTATTTGAATGAAGCTTTTCTTGTGAAGATTTTTCGTGGAGTTATTTCTTTCTGCCGTTAGCTACAAGTATTTGAAACTAGGAACAGAGCTCAGGAATCTCCTAAATGTAATTCTTCATTGGGGAAAGGCATCAGCTTCCTCAGAGAAAAGGAAACCTGAAACATTTAATGACTCTATTAATAAAATTTTCAGTAATTTCTCAGACTGTTGAAAACACGTAGATGTGCTTGATGGATATGTTAGGATATTCACTGCAGGAGACTTCTAGGTAAGCGAGAGATTTTTTTGAGATTTTGCTTTGGCAGCCTTTCAGAAGGGATTGTAAGTATATAAATGGAAAACGCGAGTAGCGGTCGCAAAACGCGTGTATACATTATGCTCGCTCACGAGATGTAAGCGCTCTTGGATTTCTTTAACACATGAAGAACTGTATTGTGCTTTAGATGGTAGCAATTAAATCCCAGATTTGTGACCCGTGTGCTCATACTGTCATGCTGTATATTGTCACGTAAGTAAGAACTCGCGCACTCCTGACACATGGTGAGTTATAGAGCAGTGGGCTCTTGATCTGCGGCTTAGTAACAACGCAGGACGTGGCCAAACTCTGCAGTAATTAAAGGCTGTCATCAAAATTGTAAGTTATCATTTGAATGTTAATCTTTCCAGAATACCGCGGGACTTTCTCTTCCCTCTTTTCTTGAACCTCGCGTGTTGGAGGTGTGAAACACGGAGGAAGAAAGCAAGCGGTACGTCCCTGCAGATTCTGGGGATCGTACACCTGCGCTGTGGCCTCAGGAGCATTTTCAGTCTTTTTGTCATAAAACGGAGGGTGCTAGTTCTCACTCCGGGCCTGGACTTGGTTTTGGCATCAATTCCCACATTCCGGGAGCATTTGCCTCCTGGAGCGAGGGGAATACCCATAGAGATTTGTTTGGATGGAGGTAATACACAGTACTAACAGAGCTGGAACGGGCTGGGCTCCAGAATATCAAAGCGTAACGTGGTCCGGGCACCGTTACAGCAGGCTGGCGATGGGAGGGAGTCCTCTTCCATGGCAATTTGGGGGGGATAGAGTGGAAAAAGTAGGGGATTATAGTCAATGGACATGGGGTTACTATACACAGTAAGTAAAGCTTCTAATAAAAAGGGAAAGGTAATTGCATCAGAGAGAAAAAAGTCTGTTGTGGACAGTGATTATAATAATCTTTAAGGTGATGTTCTAGAAGGTCAGATTTGTTACCCCAAACCCCCCACATTTCCCATGTGATTTATACCAACGTTGGCACTCCTTTGCTGACTCAGAAGACTGAACAGTAACAGGGCAAGCGTGAGATTGATTGCACTCAGTAAAGGCTGCTTGGATGGATGTTACATCCAGGGGTGCCTGCAATAAATAGTTAATAAACATTGCCAGCAGTAAGCGCAAAGCTATAGCAGGTGAGGTTGTGTGCTCCATTCTGCATTAAAAATGTCAACAAATTAATTTTTAAATTATGTTTTAAAAGCATAATCCCAAAATTGTAGATTTATGTATGAGAATCCCTTTGATAATTCTACTGAACTGATGCTTTAGAGCGAACCTGTGTTCTTTTGGGCTTCTCTGTACAAGAATACTTCAAAAAGCTTATCTAAATTACCCAAAGATATACATTCAGTGGATTATTTTAAACCATAATAAGTCCCTGTGTGGACACTTTTTTTACAGAATTCAAGCAGATTTAATTCATATATCTTAATTCACTTTTGAGTATAATTAGATTGAATTTATTGAAAGTCACTTGAATTATGAATGAGCATGCTGAGGGATTTAATGTAGTTTAGCTTATCCACTTAATTGTTTTTTTCCGTGTCCTGTTATAGATAGGCACTCTTAAATGTTTATTTTCACATGTAACAGGGCAGTCTACTGTCTTTTGAGCCATGACTGTATCATTCCAATTGATCAGAGGTACCACGCAATTTTCTTAGTCTGCTTAGTCAATGTCAGAGCAACAAAATATTCAATATATACTCGCTATTTGCAGGACGTGTCACACTGCAGTTGGAAAAGGAAATATCCCAGATTTTGTGTGTACGTACTTATATATATCTCTGTATATTTTATCCTAACTCATCTGTGGTTATAGCTTTCCTAATAATATTATCTAAAGCTGGGGAATCGGGAGACATAGGGGAGGTATTAGAGGAGAAGTATATAATTACACGTTTGCCGAAAAAGCTGTTCTGGCCTTGGCCAGGATACAACTTTCTGTGTTTACCTTAATTCTAGAGGTTACATCACGCTACCACAACTTTTGGGGAGGGCATCTTGGGTTTCCCCGGCTCATCTCCAGCGTCCCAGCTCATGTGGCTGTTACTCATATTCTCAGCTGAATTGTTTTATTTTCTGAGTGAATATCGGGTGTTTCTACTCTTCATGCTTTTGTTTCATGCTGTTCCGTTTCAAACTATGGGGAGTTTTGCCATTGATTTGACAAGACCTGGATCAGACCTTGAAGTGTTTGGCTCCAGCTACAAAAGTCTTATTATTTTAGTTGCTTGGTATTTTCTACTTTGTAGGCTCAGTAGTTGCTAATAGTTGAATCCAGCATTTAGTTATTGTGCGATATGTCAGGTCGGGCTTGTATTTTATTAAAATACACATGACTATGTTGTATTTCGCTGAAACTTTTGTACCGTGCTTGGAGCAACACAAATCTTTAGATAAGATTAGAAGCGGACAACCTTTTTCTGTCTTCCTTTGCAGTTGACAGAATCCTGCGGTCACGCGCCTGGCCGCGATCTTTCCGCCTTATCAGTTCAAAGTTTAAACCTTCCCAAATATTCTGTGCAAACCCTTTTACAGTGCCTTGTACGTCCTCTCAGGATTCAGAGTCCAGGAATGAAATATGTGTGAAGTGCCCCCTCGGGTTTTGGGAGGAGGTAGAAATTGGTTCAAATTGGCAAAATGTGCACATCTGACAACATGAGGACTTAAAAATTATTTAAAAAAAAAAAAAGAAAAGAAAAATTAAGAGCATATTGAACCACTTTCCCTAATTGACCAAGCTAGTGAAATACGTATGTATGCAGATGTATACATATGCCATATAAAAAACCCCCAGAAGTATTGGAAATATTTTCACTCTATGACAAATATAACCATTTGTTACTAATTTTTCATAGGTTGGAGCTATGCTAAACAGTGCTCCCGAGGCTGGGAGAGTCAAGGGAAGGGGAGAGGAATGGGGTTTATTGTCACGAAAAGATCATCTCTGCCTGGATTTTTGCCCTTCTATTTGCTGTTCTTGCAAGTCACCTATGAAAAGGAAAATAATATCCACGAGATAAATCAAGCAGAAGAGGAAACCCTTTTATTCTTACAAGGCGTTTTTTTTTAACACATAAAGCTGTAGAACACGTGAGAACTGGGTGTTGGCTAGAACAAACGCTTTATAAACCTTGGTATATTTGCTCGCGGAGAGATGTTGTGGAAAAAAGTTATGAAGAAGACTCTCTAACTATGGAAAATTGATAGGAAAGGTTAAAAAAAAATAAAGATGATAAGAATTTGTACAGACCAGGTGTTGTGAGCAGAGAAGTGAGGATAAAAAATTAAGGTTTTTTAGATATGTAAAATTAGGTAAAGATTCCACAAACAAAACTGATCTTTTGATTTTAAAAACATAGAAACTTTCTTGAAGTAATCTTGAGAAAATACCGTGGCGTGCGAACACTAATGTACCACATAATTGCCAGCAAATGTAAGGGATATATGAAAGGGTGTCTGAAACAGTAGAAAAACTTCTATTTTGTGTGTGTGTGTGTATGTATCTATGCATGTGTATCAGGTTTTTGTTGTTCAGTCTGCATGGATTTTGTCTTGGTTTGTTTTTTTCATTATGGTTGCAAATTAAATGCTGTCTAATTAATCATAATTAGCACGTTAGAATTTGCCTGCCTTCCGCCAGAGAACATGCTACTCGCAACATTTTCCTCTTTAACAGAACAACAAATAATGTTTGAGATAGTGTAAGGAATATAACAGTGCCAATTTTAGAGCAGAACAATTTTTGCTCGATGATGCGTGATTTAAAAATCCATAAATTTGCAATTAGACAGTAATTGCCATGTATCTTATTAATGATAGTCTGTGTTACTCCCCCTTTTGCATTTTAAGAGACCTCAGGAAGAATCTCAAGGGATTGATCACAGATATTCTGCATTATTACAAGGTCCTAATGTAGTTATAATTTCAGAAGTGCATGAGTTAATGAGGATGTTGTCTTTGAATTAATGAGAACGTTGTCTTTGAATTAAAGTTCCTTTCACATGCAGTTCTTTGACCATCAATACGTCTCTTTACTGGCAATCGTAGTTACTGTACAAAAAGGTAGCCAGATTTGGGTGCTGAAGTACCAATTAGCTGCGTGGTTAATAGCACACAAATCCCAGACAGTGGTTGTGTGAATATTTCCAACAATGGAAAAAGGTCTATCCTCAGAGAAAAAATCAGCTGAAGCTCAGATCTGGAGGATCCTGTAAAAAATTGAGAGAAAGCACAGAAGAAATTCTAGGACAGAAAAACTCATAAAATTTCATATTCTAATTGGTCGCCTACTTTCAGAGGGGGACAGAGATTTATTTCCCATTTTAAGTTGGTTTTTAAGTGCAGCTCCAACAGCGGAGTTGCCACCAGAAGCGGCTCGTACCCTTGTTTTTCATCTTTCAAGCCTTTTTGTCGGTTTTCCAAATGTCCCTGTAAGGAAGAGGAAACAACTTCATGGTACAGGAGCAGAGGTGGAAGCGGTGACTTACCCTGGATCACTTAAGTTCATTAGGAACTAAGAGAAGAAATTCTGAATTCTGGATTTCTTGTCTACATCTTTGAGAGTTTTCTCTGATTCATAGTAGATTTTGTCCTGCTTTTACCAAGGAAGAAGCTGAAGACGTTTTCTTGCTTTTGGAGGAAAACGGCTTGATTCCTTTCTGCCTTGTTTGAGATCACGTCTCAGCCCTACTTCTTTACGAAGGAGCTTGTGACTAATAACAGAAAACACTTTCATTTTTCTTCTGTGAATTAGTAGAATTCACAGAATTACATAGAAAAACTCACTCAAAGGCCATAGTCCCCTAGCAGTGTCAGATTTGAACCAGTGATATAAAACCCATTGGATTTTCACATTTTCAGAGCTCTCTGATACGTGGTGCAGGTTGTGGTGTGGTGGTTCTCCGAGTTAACAACTCTTTTCATGTGCTCTGTGATTCTTAGTGGACAGAGGACCTTGAAATGTTTATCATAAGTTTTTCCCCAGAATCCTTGGGATGGATTTGATTTCCTTGTGAAATTTCAGATAAATGAATTCTCCTTTGTTATGTTGCAGATGCGATTGCTTCAGGAAACTTTTAGTTGACAAAGCAAAGTGATTTGTTTATTTGAAATTATATATACGTATATATACGTATATGTACACACACACATCTAAGAAATAAAAACAAGGAACAAGGATTGAAAGGTGAGGAGGTGCCAGTGTTGTGCTTTTCTCTGCTAATTCAGGCTTGCCCTGGCAGGTTGCGTTCCAGCTGCGGCTGTAGGATCGGCGTGGCTGGGAGCAGGGGTGCAGACCCTTCATCCCGTGGAGCCCCTCTTGTTCCGATAATAGTTCCCCAGCCGTGAGGGCAGGATTTACATTTCCACTGGTGACGGTAAATTTGGCACTCTGCGACTTCTATGCTTTCGATTTACAATCGGAATAATCTGCTGTTTATGTCGTTGCCTACCTTTTACTAGATGGATTTTCAATACTGGGTTTTAATGTGTATATTCCCTAAAAAAAAAAAAAAAAAAAAAAAAAAAAAAAAAAAAAAAAAAAGATTCTGGCTGTGGTCCATAGACCTGTACAGCAAATTTGAGCCTCCTTGAGAAAAACTTGTTTATAATCCACTGACTGTAGAAGTAGTACGTAGATTCTTTGCATCCCTTCTGGAGTGTTAACCAAATGTTAGCAGAAATAGCCTGAGGTCAGCTATTGGTGTCTTTTGATGAGTTTGGTTTTAATCTTAATGTCTGTACTAGAAATACTTGTTTCTTGTTAGGTAGCTGCAGAATGTTTCGTTCATCTAGCAGTTGCCTACAGCTGCGTGTAAAAGAAGTAAAGGAACTTAGAGGCATTTGTTTTCAGCTAAAATAAATACTTGCTTTCAAAATGTTTTTATTAAAAAATATTCATGACAGCCTTGGAATATCTTCACCCTTGTTTTTATTCCCTCTTTCACATCATTAATTTACAAGCTAATGAAAAGGTTATGATCACAATAAAACAACACAGAGCAATAAATTACTAAGTCTGTAAAAATACTTGGCAGTATTTAGTCAGATACTAGGTGAGATAACATTGTGTTCTGTTCTGAAAAAAGGGTGTAAGAACAGGGGACCCACCTGGGGTTTAAGCTTCAGGTCCCCAAAGGTCTGTGTTAAGCTCGTCTCTGTGTGCCCAGGTTAAGTAAACTCAGATCTGGGTGAAACAGGGCTTGTGGCTTCTTGACGGCGCGGTGGAAGGTACAGCTTAGTGAAGGGCAGGATTGCCTGCTAATGCAAGGAATAGTAATTTTTTTTCTTCTTCCATCGTAAAGGTAAATATTGACAAAATCCATTACTGTAACTGGGGATGTCGTGTGAAACAGGAGTGTTTAATACGTCATTTTAATTGTGAAGATTTTCCCTGTTTACAGAGGCAATACTGAAAAAGGGGTTCAGTGGTCCGCCCGTCAGAATATCCGGTCAGGGCTTTTATACCAGCCTCTCGTTTTATGTGCTTAGCAGCATTTTTCACTGTTGTCATGGCTGTAATACTTTCCCAGGTTACTACAAAATTCTTTACTTTGACAGACGCACTCTATAGGAGAAAAGATGACACCACCATTTAGGTATCTCTTTAAATTTAAAACGCGATGTGTCTTACATAGAAAAATTCAGGTGGTTTCATTATAGAATAAATCTTTCATAGCCTTTGAATATTCCTTCAGTTCAGCCTGTCCCATAGGAGTCCTTCCTCCAGTCCTTCCTCTGCATCGTGTTTCCAAAAACACGCGGCTCGTCTTGAGCCAGTTTCCACAGTCTTGGACACTTTGCTGAGAACATTCTGTATCTGGGCAGTTCCTATTTACCTGGGATACCGGCGATGTAACTCATCCAGTTACTCGACAATTTTTCACTCGTTAGCCAGATATTTCAAAATCCTTGCGTTTTTCAAAGAAATTTTTGGTTGTGGTGCCACCTTGTAAGTCAAAAAAGTAAGAACATAGATCTTAAATACCGCCCCCCCCCCTTAAAAATTCTTAATTTGAAATTCTTGGCTTCTTATAAAAATAGACAATAGTGCCGTTAAAGAAATTGAAAGCAGAAATTTCAAAGTCAGGAAAATGTGTCTAATCTCCCAAAATTGTTAATCTGCTGCTTTTAGCAGTGTTAGTCCGAGATGACCAATAGAAACTATATCCCATTGAAGAAATTTTGGGACCATTCACTTTTGTTACCATTGAGTGAGTAAAAACTTAGAAATGTGTAGGAGATAAGCAGCTTATTACTCATTTTTGTTTATGCTTTTGAGGTCTACAATAGATTTTTTTCTAATTAAAATTTGAAGTAAAATCATACTCCCTTTCATTTTCTTTGTAAATATACTCTGTCATCACAATATTAAAACTAGTTCAGCTTTCCAGGTTGCCTGGCATGTTTAGTAAATCTACTTTATGAAGCTTGTATCGGATTAAAAAAAAAAAAAATAAAAAAAAAATTGCAGACTCTTCTTTTTCTTAATCTTCTCTGTCCCAGTCTGCGTGGCAGGTTTGCTTAGAAGAAAAACTTCTGCATTATCCCCGGGATGATGATGGTTTATAACTTCAGGTGCTTGTCTAAAAGCTGGAGAGAGGTGGGTGGGTGTGTGCGTGTGTGTGTGCGTGTGTCACGGGCGGGAGGGACACGCCGGAGACCTGGAGCATTGCACCCACGCTCCAATCCTGGGCCTGGCTGCGCCGCCTCGGTGGCCAAAATCTGCTCGTACTTCAGTATGAAGCAGCTGTGCCCAGAGGAAGGTCGAGGCCAGAAACATTTAGAAGATTGGATAAGCGTGAGAAATTTTTGGTCTGTAAAGCTTAGAGCTGTCTCTTTATTAGCATGTAATTTAAGATGATTTGTATCCTTAATATCACACAGACTGAATCCTCTCTCACCCTTTGGTTTTTTTTGGTTGGGTTCATTACTTTATTTTGCTTGGAAGGAAACCTTCCCCAGTTATCAACCAGTGAACAAAGATATTTAGACAGAAGACTGAATATTGTTTGTCCTTTCCTTTCAATCTGAAATCTAATTTCCAGCTGCAATAAAAACAATAAAACTGATGTTTGCTTTCCTCCCCCCCTCCTTTTTTTTTTTCGTCCAGTGATACAAATGATGTATTTTGAATTTTATCTGTATATCTAAAATATTCCATTGGAAGCTTTTGAAAGATAGCATTGCTTTTACTGCACAGCTGGCTCCTGGTCAAGTGGTTGAAGCTGTACGCATGAATAGAAACTTTTGTTGTTTATAGTAAGTATGTCCGTTGCTGATGGACTTAGTTCTAAACCTAAGTTACAAAGTGCAATTTCTCTGATTTTAACTCTTTCAAATTGTTTCTCAATACAGAACTTTTCCCCTTCGGTTTTATTATGCGTCTGGCATAACAAAAACTAATTGCGGTTCTACCTACTGCTAAATTATCTCAGCATTTCGTCAACATAATGCTAACAAACTTTCTCAGCTATTTATCAAGAGTTTATTTATCAAGAGTTAAAAGTTTATCTTAACATGCAGTAATACACTTTTATCCTGTGTTTTGTGTCCAATAACAGCAGTGCTTGGCAGCGGGCATTTTATTACTGTTTTTTTCTCGAGTGCTGTCAATATTTTATCCCGAAGGTAGTCTGTTGAGAATCAAATAGATGGGGTCGCTTTGAACTTTCTGTTTGCTCTCTTAATCTTCTGAGTGGAATTTCTGTCTCTCTACGCATCCTTACTCTCAGATTCTATAGACAGATAAAATGGGTTTGAGCGCTGAGATACGCTTTTCTCGCATGATATGCATAAACGCGATTCATTCTTCTGCCATTATTACAGTTTTGTCCATGTTGGGTGTTTTCCCGCGCACCGTTATCTCCTTCAGCACAAAACTGTTTTGTTGTTTGCAGTGTCCAAGTACTTAGAAACTTTCCTCGTTAGTAACACGTTAATAAACTTCAGACAGGCCTTTTCCAATGTCAACTGAATTTATTTTTTATTGAATCTTTGCCTTCGTGACATTCAGCACTTGTTACTTGTCCGAAAAAGCAATGTTTATCAGTAGTAGTGTTAATACGCTCTCCGATAGATAGTTTTGCTCGTTATTGGAGAATACAAAGGGGTCGGCACAACCTCCGGTGTGGATTTGTTCCTTCACAACACAGCATCGCGTACCGCTCGGTTTCCTCCTCGCTGGAGACCGTGGAAAGTCCAAGGGGAACTGTATAACGTGACCATTTCCCTGTGCTGTAATGCATTACAAGTTCGTTTATGAATGTCAGCAACTGCAGTTATGTTTGATGTCATGAGATCGGTAATGGTTTAAAGACGTGCATCAGTCTGTGTGGAGCGGGCTCGGACTCTCAAAGGAGCTCTTTGTAAATAAAGCTGTAATAGGTCTAGGGCTGGCCTGAGCGGGTCTCTGAAAAGACCACAGTAAATGTCACCAGTGGTTTGGTTCAAAATGACAGGACATTTTTACAGCAGTAGAAATTCGCACTGTAACAACTTTTGAACCAAGTGAAGAAATATCAAAGGTTGTCAAGGGTTCAAATTACAGTATTTCAATTGTAAATGTTACTTCTGACCAACCTTACCTCACCAAAAAAATAGTTGAGTTTTTTTCCTTGAGTTGCCTCTTGACATTTTGAATCACGTTAATACAATGGTCGGCACAAAATGTGGTGTGAACCCAGCAATCCTGCAGGTCATTAGCCAGAACAACGCTGGTCTTTGCCCCTGCTCCTCAGAAGATGCCCAGGATTTCAGATTTTTTCCGTTGAAAAATCTGCAAATTGGATGTACCTTGAAGGGACAAACCAGGAGTGTGTTTGCTTTGAAGTGACAAACTACAGCTGAATTCCCTATTCAGTTCAGGTCTGCTCCCCGGTAGCATAGAGAAGGAAAGTGTTGAATCGTTGAGTCCTAATAGTGAAAATTTGGGGATTGCAGGCAGAGGAGGATCATCGCTGGACAATGCAAAAGTTCCCTTCTCTCAAACTACTGGTGAGATGGACTCGGGTGTGATCTGCAGACTGCAAACGTGCCAAACGCGGCTGCTGCGCGTTCGCCGTGCGTAGCTCACGCGCTCGGGGAGGGTGAGACCGGATTTCATGGTCGTCTTCATCTCACTCTTTCCATCTGTCTATCTGGATGCTCAGGCAATTAAATTGACCCCTGACCAGTCACATACAGGATGTTGTCATTGTTATGAAAATGGTTAGAAAATTTTATTTCCGTCTGTTTTGGAGATTAAATTTTTCACAAAGCGTAGACTCTCAAACCTATTAGAAAAGTTTACCTGTGCACTGTTTGCCTGCTAGATTTTCTCTACCATCTTTTAAACTTTAAAATTTAATTATTAACTATTATTGCTTTTTTTTTATAAACAGGCTAATCATGCTCTGTGATGTACAGCGGTTTGTTATCTCAAATGCTAGGATGGATAATTACTAAAGATTTTTTTAATGTGACTCTGGTTGAAAGGGAAAGAAAATTTTAAATTCATCTTTTCCGATGCCAGTTTGTTACTTCTCTTTGGCTTATTTATTATACAATGGGTTTCTTTATGCTTTGTGTGATCTAATTTCGAAGCCATATGCGGGGAAAAAGCAGTATGCACATTGGTAGGTAAATAAAAGCAAAGTATCAGAGGGAATACTCGGTAAGCTATAAATCTCCTGCACCCTTGGGGAGTCTAGTTTCCTCCTTTCTTCTTTCCCGTGCTTTTATCTTCTTGCTATGGCAAATGCTGAAGTACCACTTATTACCTCCTTCTCCTTAAATCCCGTTCCTCCCCTTCTCCCCACAAAAGACTCAGAAAGTGAGAAACTTGGATTTAATGGAGGTTGTGAAATAACTTCTGTAGTATGCAGGTTGGAGTCCTTGAGCTTGGACCGTTGTGGTTACAGCAAGATGCAACCAAAGTTTTGTTGTTTGTTTTTTTTTTTTTCTAGAGGAAAATGTTGGTACCAGTAGGAAATTAGGTTTCTAAGAACACCTTGGTGTCCAGAAAGAAATTATAAACGTAAGAGGGAAATATTCCCAGAATACCTTTATTAACGGTGAATTCAGGGTGCAAGGCTGCCTGTGTTACTCAGCTGGAGTAACAGAGGGTGTACGTACTCGCGCTGGTTGGTACGCTGCTGCAGGGTCATTCAGGGTGCCTGTCTTAATGATCTTCTTGTGCTGAAGTCTCATATGTTGAATTTTGAAAAAAAAAAAAAAAAAGTAGTGTGTTCTGTATTAGATATGAAAAAAACGCCTTTTATGAGCATATGCTATATGGAATCTTTATATTAATAGCATCTTGGCATTTTACACTCCCAAGGCAGTCTCAGAAACCACGTGAGGGCTGCAAATCTGGTTTGTAAGTGCTGTAATTTGTATCAGGACCAGATTTGATCAAGTCCAAATGTTTGGGTTTTTTTTTCCTAAAATGCTGAATCCATTTTAAGCCTTTATTCATCTCTGTAACAACAGCCAGACATATAGAGTCAGGCTGTAGGATGTAAAGTTATTGTGTGAATAAAAATCTGGTAATCTAAGTCAAAATAATTCATGCATTAATGGGCTGGAAGAAGGAATAACTTTTACTGACACTTCTTTAACCTCCTTTAGTAACATTTTACAAATTGCTTTCAAACTGAGCTCGCTGTGGTCCTTGCTTCGTGCTTACCTCTTAGCAGCCTTCAGGATGACATTATCAGGTTGTCACTTTTATTGCCCGCCCGGCTTTGTGATTTATGTTTTGGCCATCAAAGTGGCCAAAAGATGATGATTTTTCTCTACAAGAGCATGCTGTAGATTCAGCTTTCTTTGTTCAGCAGTTTCCTCTGTGCAATCCAATAGCCGTAGTTTCCTAAGAATTAAAAATGTTGTTACCAGACGTTTGTACTTCCCATGGACTAGAAAGAAGAAAGTTTCGAGTTGGTGATGGAAAAGGTTGTCGGCAGCCCGGGGAACATGCCTGCACCACGCTAGTGTGAGATGCTTTGATAATTCCTTTCTGATGTTGTGAGAAAACCACATTTTAAATGTCTTTGCGTTCAAAACTTGTGTTTTGATCGTAAAAATAAGTAATTTTAACCTTCTTAAAGCAAGATTTTACGCTGCTCTGGTGAGCTTTAGTTCTAGTTTCCAATTGTGTGGCCACACACATGCACGGTGCCTGGTTTGGGGTGTGATTTGTCTTCCCCCCCC
>VXBL01000458.1:2456729-2490234 GCA_013400195.1 Aramus guarauna | reverse complement strand
CCCCCCTTTTTTTTCCCCCCTTCATTGATACAAACTGTTCGGTATGTGGGTAGAACGTTAGTCAAGTTGAACTGAACGCATATAAGTATTACTGAACAAAAATATGTGCTTCTAGCATTTATTTTAGGTTATATGCTAGTTTTACATTATCCCAGCTGGGTATTAAACTGAGTTACAGAACTGGCAGTATGTTGGGGAAAACCAGATGTGTACTCTAAGAAAACAATAGTTTTGGGTCCAGAGCTTTCATTGAAGTCTGCTTCAAATTCACACTCCATATTCCTCTCCCTTTTCTCACAAAAAAAAAAAAAAAGAAAAAAATTAAAAAAAATTTGAGACTTGTTCAAAAATGTGTTTTAAAAAATCCAAATGATGATCGGAAAGTTTAACATGTATGCAAATGCTATCTGCATATGGCTTCAGAAAGTAAAGACCTTTGGCTGGCCTGGAGGCTCAGCTGGTAGCAAAATATATTGCCGTATGGGAGACCCTGATTTAAGTTCAACCTCAGGCCATTACCGTCTGGAAGCTCCACATAGGTGAAACTTTCAGCTCTACAGCAAAGTAGTCGAGGATTTGGAGACGGTGTTCCTGATGGATGGTTCCTGTAATTACATCCCAAAGTAATCGTCTGCCACGGGTTTCACTGAAGCGGAAAACGAACACAAATGGTAAACGAATGGGTGAATAAATGACAGATAAAGGCACAAAATCTTGGAGAACCACCAAGACCGGTGCTCTCGAAGGGTAAAATTGCCCTGACAATAGACATATGGTTGGAGTTTAATTCACAGGGGAGAACAGGCACTCAACTCCCGTGCCAATTGTTTTCCACCCCCAAACCAAAGAGATTTTAATGATTTATAGCAGAACAGGGTGTACGTGTTACCTAATGTGTTTAGAATGACTTGATACCGTTTTCTAAGCAATGCAGGAAGCGAAGTGGATAAACCATCACTCATATTCTTCTTTGTTCAGAATTTAAACAGCAGAGCTTTGGTTATAGTGGTTAATAGGTTAATAGTAGTTTTTTCTGAAAATGCTTTCCCATGCAGAACTTCATGCTGTAGGCTAATCCATGCAAGCAAAAAAAAACCCCAACTTTTTTTTGAAAATCACTACCAGAAAAATGATTTTGCTTGTGTTGTCAATGTGGGATGTAACTGGCAATTCGCATTTTTAAGAATTTGTATAATTCTTAAATGCCAGCTTACTGGCTCCAGCTTGAGAAAAATAGATAAAGGAGGAAATTAATACATTCACCAGGAATTTGTTTGCAAAATTGGAGCAGTATCATCTGCAGTACCGTAACATGTAGTACCCGACTCAGTCAAACAAACTGACGCTCTGTTCAGATTCATTTGCATTTTATGACTTTAGATTAGGAAAAGCATGTTTGCCTCATTGCAAAGGCTGGTGTAAAAGAAGCGCCAATTCCGAATTTCTTCTCCAGGGTATTGGAAACGTTTGTCCGCTTAGTGCATTGGCTACAGGGAAAGCGCGTGTGAGTTAACGTGCCTGCGGGGCTTCTGATGGAGAAGCTAAGTGGAAAAGATACGGCTTCACGTGGAGAAAAGTAAATATAACTGATGTCTTATCTGTGAACTTTGATGGAAATCAGAGGATGGTGATTTGTGTTAGTCTGACGTTATTAAATTTGTCAAAAAGACGATAGTTTTAAAAATGACAGTGGGTCTATGTAAGAGCATCCACTTTAATGAAAGAAATTAATCATTTTTCCTAATTGCTTTCATTTGAGAACTAGTATCTGGAAAGGTTTTTGACATGAGACATAAGATTTTCTGAGGTGGAACATGATATATGGTTTATAATATACATTACATCTGCTTTTAGTTTTGGTCATCACTGGAGCACACCGAGCAGTTTACAGTGACGCTGTCTGTTTCAGTGTGAATAATTTAAATGAAGTAGATAAAGCTTCCATTATTTTGGATTCTTTTTATATGAACTTTACTAGATAAAAGCCAAGATTAGAGATACAGTTGGGTATTTTAATTCTCTTCCTACTGATATCCTGTAATCTTTTGTACAGGTGTTGTGAGATGTCCAGGTGTTCTTGTCTGTTTTTCTTTCTAAACCCCAGCCATTTCATACCTTTATTTCTACCCAAAATTCTGGAGTACACATTCCCCTTGCAAATGTACGAACCCTGCTATAGCACAAATTGAACTCCTTGTGTTTGTGTGTCTTAGGGCTCTCTGTCAGTCCTGTCTAACTGGAGATTTGGGTGGAAAAGCAAAACTACAGAGGACAGACACTTTCAAGTTCTGGATTCCTTTCCTGTCTGTGCAAACCAGCGAGCATCTTCCCTCGGTGCCTGGCTTTGTTTGGAATCTGCTCTTTCCCTTCTGTCCAGTTTGCACCGTTTCTTGTTCTTCCTGGGATATTTTTCCTTGAATTATGTCTACAGCGTTACATTTTTGTGCAAGTTTCTGTCCGAAACTTATTAATGTAATTCAGGTAAATCTCAGTGCTGCTTCCTTGTTTAAGCGTTCTTTAATTGACAAGTACTGCCTTATAACTTTCTCCAACTCCTGGTTTATAGTGCAGGCACAGTTACAGTTAACTCCTCACCGGGGTTGTTCCTACCGTTCTTCTTCTGCTTGTCTTTTGAAGCCATTACGTCCTTCTGAGACCGATTGATACGAATCGAGCCCATTACATCATTTCATAATTAAAGTGCAGGAGGTAATATATTAATTTTCTTTTCTTTAGGACTTTTCTGTTCCTCTGTGCAGAAAAGGCTCATGCTGTTGTCGCGTGTGCTTTTTTTTTCTTCCCCATCCATATTTCTTCAGCTTAATAGGATCCTGCAGCGTACGGTAGGAGCAGTGTTTTGTTACCCTAGCAACAAGAGCCAAACTTTCAGATGTTATTTTGCTAGTATTTGAGAAAAAAAATAATAAAAAATCACTGCCAGTTGTGATGTAAACATTTGTGGTTCCCCCCAAATGTCTTGTCTTTTATGGAATCAAAGTAAAATCACCATTCTGAGGGGAAACTGATAAATTGTTTTAGACATTTTTAAGCGAAATAACAGATGTGTGTGATTCTGGTAGATCCTCAGTGATCTGGTCTTACTATTTTTAAGTGGCATATTTACTACTAGCTTCATCAGAGGAGATGTACCCTCTCATCACCACTAAGAGTCCCAATCCCAGTTTTAAGTTATTTATGAAAAAATGGAATGCTATTTCTGCTGAAACTGCCTGAAGACTTTAACAGAATTTCATAGTAAATGCTACAAGTACTTCAGCATTTATCTTGACCTTTTGTTTTAAGCATAACTAATCCCATCCGGAATTTGAGACTGAAGAATGGGAGCAGCGGGGGTGACATTTAAAGCCATGTTTACATTTATTCCACTAGCAGGGACTTGTCCCATAAAAATGTAAAGGAAGACAGCCCTTTAGGTCTGAGTTATCCTCTTGGCTAGGTTATGTCACAACAAACAATTTCCCACCAGCCAGATGCTGAGTGAGTCACCATTTATTACTCACTTCAATAACCTTTATCAGTGCTGGTCGGTCGGAGGGAGTCTGGGTCACTCGTGTGTGACTCGTTTCTTGAGCTTTCGCACTCGGCAGCTCCAGCTTAGTAAGATTTCTTTGCCGCTGTAGTATTTTTCTCTGAAGCGTCCAGCCATTTCTTAATAGCACTCAGTTGTACGTTGAATAAAACCCAAAAATAACATTCTGTTGGAAAAAAAAAACAAAAAACAACCGACCATTTAAGCCAAAGGCTTCTTTAGTATTGCTCAAAATAGTGAATTATCGTAGAGAGATTTAATTGTCCACTCTTAAAAACCCCTTTCTTTTGGAAGTAGTTCTGTCAATTTTATTGTACTTACTGCTAACAGTAAGCCATTTCATCACAAAACCTTGCAATTGCTTAGATTTGAATAATATTTACTGTTCTTCGATTGAATTAACTCAAAAGATTTTGCCGAGATATAACAGAATGTTGAAGGCTGAGTTGAGCTGAAACGTGTAGTTACATATTTCTGTCTTTTTTTTTTCTTTCTTGCCAAAAGGTGGTTGGGATCTCTGGGATACCTTTTGGTGGATTAATTACCTGGCAGTCGCATCTCCATACGTGTGCGTGTAGCTCGTATGATGTAAAACATTGGTTCACCAGAGAAGAGGTACAGAAAAGAGGTTGATGAAGCAGAGCCTTGCCTTCAGAGAAGGTGGGCACGAAATACAAAAAATACCAAATTTAGGGCAGGTGCAGGTACATCAAACTGCCTTTTGTGTAACCGTAGGTTGCGGTTTGGGAAGTGCAACATCTGAAAAGGTATTTGAGAAGTTTCCCTCAGCGGGCGATTTACTAAGAGGAGCTTCCTACAAAAGATGAGTCAGATGTACGATGCGGATTTCCTTACAAGCCTCATACTTCCAAATAGCCCCTTTAATTTGATACAGTGAATTTAGATGAGGTAACTCTTCTTTCCGTACCCAAGTAATTTTTACTGAAATTACATCTGCAGTTGAACTGCCAATGAATTATAAGTATAATAAAGTTTTGCACATGTGCTAGTTGAAAGTGTATTTTCAGTGGAAGCCCGTGTTTTGGTTTGGTGTATTTTACACCATTTTATAGGGCCTGAGCCCATCTCTACGTGAAGTCAAAGGAAGGAGCCCACTTGGCTTCCATGGGATGTGACCCCAAAGCACCTTGAGCTCCTCTTTCCCTGCTTTGTTATCCGTGAGCGCTGGCGGGCACGTTCCTGTCCGTCTACCTGTGATACCGAGTTAAACTAAAATATTGCTGGTGTAAACGTGGACCACGTACTTACAGGATTTCATATAATCTCATTGTATTTAGATCACATGATACAAAGCTCGATTTGGGCTTTTATTTCTTCGTAATTAACTTTGCATCCCTTTCAGCCGGCGTAATAGTTCACAGATAAAGTTTTAATTACAGCGATTACCCTTTTGTGTTCAATACCAACCACTTCTCAAAGGAGCTGTTAGTCTGCTGAGGGACCCCCCGGCTTGCCGCCTGAGAGTACGTGCCTTGGCCCTGCGAAAGCGTGAGATACTTTTACCAGCTGCACCTTTGTCTTTAGGTGTTCACTTCAATTTTGGCAGGATGCACTTAACTGGAGAGAGGAACGGGTCAGAGAGTGATGGGGAGAGCAGGTGTGTGTTTGGTTTTTAAAAGACAACATGAACTGTATTAATTTGATCTTTTTCTGCCCCTTAGGTTTCTCCAGTTTATTTACCAAATTAGATGTGAGCACTTTTCAAAGACCTTAGAATATTTACTCGTAATTTTTCTTTTTAAATAGCTTGTACCTAGAGTGTTAACAAAGATCACGAACCTCTGCCACGCTTTCCCTTCCAAAACTTCACGCAGTTCTATGCATCTCATTTTCCTTCGCTCGGGACCTCTTACAACATTTCACTCCTGGCTGCTACTCCCCGTCAAACCAGAGAGCTGGAAAGTAGTGGTGGCTTTACTGAATAGTTGGTCTTCAGGGGCAGAGACTTGCTCTCCTTTGGGGATCACCGAAATGGGGGTCTTAGGAAGCAAGGTGGTGTGTTGGGAAAGGGCTTTTGAAGACGCAGATGGTTTAAATACACTAAACCACAATTTGCCATCGCTTATCTAACTCAATCCAACCGCAGTAGCCAGAAAGATGGACATTTTTGTAAAGTTTGTTTAAGTAACCACAATAGCTGCAGTTTGTGTTGGGCTATTTCACCGGGTTTCGTACCGGCGCGTTAAGGGAATCTCAGAGTAGACATTACTGAGTAGCTCTGTGCTGTGGTATATGCTTAAAGTAAAAGCAGATGAGATGGTTTATTATTTGTTATGCAAGGAAATAATGCTGCTGATAAAAATGTACTCTGGAATTATTCTTTTCATTTTTCCACACTTGGTAGAGCTGAAATCAGTTTCCCTTTTCATGCCTTTTAGTTTGGGGAATTTAAAGGAGGTGCTCTCAGTTATATGACTCTGTAGGGGTGTTAGTTAATGAAGTTTTGACAGATTTAAGGTCACATTTTGCACGGTTCGATTCAGCACACTTAGAAATACACAGCAGGGAGAGTTCCTCTCTCTGTGAACTGCTATATATTAGACTTTTATATATGCTGAATTTATTTTTGTATTGGCACGTTTTATGTAGAAAATAAACAGCAACTTGAGGTATAGATTGTTGTTGGAGTAAGGAACGACTCTGAGTTAAGCTTTATGAACTAGATCATTACCTTCAGAATGATAACCTAATCTTTAAGAGCAGTGGATCCTTTTTATATTGTTTCCAGTTACCTTAGATCAAACATACTTTTATTTTAAGAGAAAGGTATAGGGCTCTTGCCCTGTAATTTTCTGCAAAACCCGTATCATACAACACTGCAATATTTGAGGACGAGGAGTGGAGCAATTTGATTTTGGGTGACGGAAACTGCCAACAGGATTCGTGATTCGGGGACTTTGACTTTGGTAGTTGCTTTGTTACCACGGGGTCCCTCGGCACCCTTATTTTTTTCTTTTTTCTTCTCTGCATAGCCCAGTCCATACCTGGTATCTTGCTCAAGTATGATGGGGAATTAATAGCTGAATCTTTTCTTTGGCATCAGTTGCTTTCACATTTTGATGCGGGTACCAACGTTAGGAGCAGTGTGTTTTTAATTCAATAAATGTGTCCAGTTTAGAGGAAGTGTTTAGAAGGTAATGAGTAAAGAATTAAAATGTGTTAGCATACTTAATGTGAATCAGCATTGTTGTATTAAAAATGAGCTTGGTTTTGTGAGCTTGATTGACAGTATGCTTATTTGCTTTATGTTTCCAACATGTTGTTGCGATCATTTGAAAATGTAGCCCTATGGCAAGTGATTGACGCCAGTGTTAAATGTATTCAAGAGAATTTAGTTGATATATTGGAAAAAGTAATTTTGAGCCTTCCAACTTGTATTTTCTGGTGTTTTCCCACAAATATCTTTGACTAGTGCTATTCAGTATTTTAATCAGAGATATGAAAGAAAATGAATAATTAGTGATACGTAAATGGCAGCGTAATTAAATGCTAAGTAATGAAAAGTAACGGGTCATTTTGACCCTCTGACCTAGATTACTAGATATGATTGACTCAACCTGCCTTTTAATAAAGCTAGATGCAATGTAGTGTATTTTTCTAAGACCAAATATTCCAGAAATATTTTTTTTTATACTGGTGAACGTTTGGTGGCCTGCCTGGCAGGACAAAATACAAGCTTTCACCTCCCAAACCTTTTCCTGCAGGGAGTAATGAGAAGACACAGAAGATGGGGCGGTATGTTAGATGCTCCATGCTATTCTGTCAATTGAAGTATTCAAAATAAAGATGGGATGGCCTCTAAAAGAGATGTTATACTTCAAAAAGCAGCTGTGGTTTTCATAGAAATTGCTTTGTGTAAGGGTCTTTAATTTATGTCATGTAAGACAAACTAGACAATGATCAGCCCTTTGTAACAGTAAAATAGAAAAACCTGTGAATTTCTGGAAACTCTCTGGTGGCTGGATATAAAACACATTATTGGAGTTGACGTTACGGCCCAGAGGGGTTTTTCTCTTGTGGTGATACTGGTAATAACGAAATGATAATCAGAACAAGTTCAGCTTGAAAAGTAAGAAATTAATAGATGTAATTTTGGAAAAAAAAAAGTGAGTGGTATGTATTTAGGCTTTTTCCTTTAGTGTGATCTTAGTAGTTTGAAGTCGGACATGCAGCAGCCACAAAAATTCCCCTTAAGAAGAAAAGAGGCCTCATATTTTGGAGGCTTCTGCTTAAAAAAGGGTTGCCAATAAATGATCTAAAGGACGGGTTACATCTTCCATGTGCTGCTCACACCTCTGTATGCTTCTCATCACTAGTGACTGAGAGAGAAAAGTTGCAGATATTCCCTGCAACACTGCGAGCCATCTGTCTTCCTTATCTTTTTGGAAGAGGAACTTCCAGTCTTTTATTGCTTTTAATATTTTGAAAAGTTTGGAAGATAAAACTTAGTCCTTAAAGCTGTCTTGTAATTTGATCAAAATACTTATTGTTTAATTTTAAGTACAGCGTAGAAATATGCGGCAATACGTAGTGATCCTTGGTCCATGTTGTCGGCTCTGTATTTCTTCTGAAGAATTACAGGTTGAATGTGAATTTATTTTGCTGGAAAGATAACACATCATCAGGCTATATGCATTCTTACTTTATATCCATATGGGATAGATAAATACAGCGCAAGAGTTACAGTGGTTTCAATGAATACTGCTTGATTGTAGCACGAAGAGGACTGCTTCTTCGAGAACAGTTAGGTCAGTCTGTCCTTTGCGGCCACTCCTTTTTGTCACGTTAATATTTTAATTTTATTGGAACTGGACTGGAAAATCACCAAAATAACTTTTTATCTGCCACTATCAGATCTGAGCTTTTCAATACACTTGACCTTGGTTAAATTGAACCGATGACTCAAAGAGGAAGGAGTGTAAAGTAGATCCTGTTACTGATTTCCCTTTAATTCCTTCCATACTGGACTTGTTTCCTAGTGTTGGGTCTTGCTTTGTTTCATCAAGTGAAATTAAGAACTACAAAAGCCAATCTCATGGAAGAAAATCTTGGAGTTTTTCCATACAGCTCCATTCTTTTGGCATTCTGCATTGCCTGTTCCAGATTGCTTAGTAATTGCCAAGGTGACGGAGACCTTGATTAGTCTAAGCCTCTGATGTTTTCAAGGAACTCGATAATTTCTGATACTAAAAAGTTTTAAGTTTGCACCTAAATATAGACTCCAGGTGCCCCAGATAAACTCACTTGTAAACAAAACTACTAAATGTTTTGTTGGCACTAAAGAGAGCGGATGTTTTTAGTCTTAAGGCTGCGTGAAGAAAATGTTAAGACTGACAAGCGTCACCTAAGAGGGAGTTATCTTGTTTCAGTGAACGCGTTTCTCAGCCAAGCTTTGTATCATTTGAAGGGTACGGTGTTTGAATGTATTGGTGTAGTTTCGCCATGAGTGATGAATGACGATGTAGGAGAATGATACGCAGCTATTTTCTTAATTTTTTGTTTTCTAGGAATCATCTAACCCCATAACCATCCCTTCACTGTTGTGCCCAAAGTGTCCTTTTTACCAATGCTTTTGCTAGAGCATATCACTGAGATCTTTTCTTTTTCCAATGCACGACTCATTTCTGTTGTGCACTGTTTGCTGAAACGGTTACTTGCCGGCTCTAAGTGTTACAGGATTTTCAGATGTGAACCTTCTATAAACAACTATTCTTTCAGTGATTCCAGTCCTCATTTTTTTGAAGAAATGTCATCTTTTATTGCATTCCTGCACTAGAAATGGGAAGAAAAGATGGAAAAAAGACACCAAAATCCCAACGTGTCTTGGTTTTGAGCTTTTTATAGGTAAGCAAACATATGTTTTTGCCTAGATTAATAAAAAAAGCTCACAACAACAGTAGCAAGAATGTGTTTTAGAAGGCTCAGCCTGGCAAAGACCAGTCTGAGGAATGGGCTTTTTTGGTAAACGAACTTCAGCTATCCCAAAACAGTCACCTGTTTTTGAAGGTCAGGGTCTAGAGAAAAGTTTTAAGTTATGGGCTTCCAGAGAGTAATTCTCAGTGATAAGTAAAATCGGCAGAGGGATGTGAACTATGGTTGGAAACTATGCTTGAATAATTTTGGAAGAAACTGAAGGAAAACCCATTACATTTAAATATTTTTTTTAAATTTTATTTCCTGCCCTGGCAGATGATTGTTGAATGGGATTGATTAGTTATGGCCTAAAATGGTCTTTAAATGGAAAGGAAGGGAGCAGAGAAAGTAGCTGGTTTTCGTTATTAATACTAATTTTATTATTATGTTTTATATGGCAAGCATCTCACTGAAGAAGGGAGGAAAAACTAGAAATCCAGGACTTTCAGGCTCAATAGCTTGCATGACCCGAATCATCAAGACTTTGAAGAGAGAACGATAGAGGAAAAAAGGTGGAGAGGGGGGAAAAAACCCCACAAAACCAACCCGAAGAGAAAGGCAGAGATATTCAGGTCAGCAGGGTATCACTGTAGCCCTTCTGCTGCAGATCTGATCAGGAGGCCTGGGGATGTGTTAATGTTGCTGTAAGGAGGGACAGGGAACGTACGGATGGGCACCATATGCTTGGAGTGGGTAGGAAGGGTCCTATTCCTCCTAGCATTTCTAGGGCCATTGAAATCAAAACTATTAGAAATGCATTTATATTTCCATCTGAAGGTGTTAGGGAACATTTTCTTGCTCTGAAAGGTGATGGGAATAGTGAGAGAAGGGGCTCTTTTATGCTTGCTTTTCAATTTGGGCAAGTTACCTTCACCAGGGTCACCGTGCAATGTGGTAGTCTTTGAGGCAACAAGGTTTGGGACAGGAAGGCTTGTGAAGATCAGGCCAGGTCACAAATGTGCTTGAGAGCGGTGGCAGCTTTGACGCATTCTCAAAGACATACATCTCAAAGATATTCTCAAATATCTTGCAGACATTTCTCTAAAGTATTCTGATTTTTTTTTTTTGATAAACATTTTTCAGTAGGTTTTGTGTTTGGGGAGAAGCATGTGTCCGTGGTTGTAACTGCAAGCTGAAAGAACAGAAAAATTCAGCGAGCTGCTCTGTTCCAGTTGTGGAGTTGCTTATTCTTGCAGTGGAAATAATTCTGCAATGTGCAGAGTGTGCTCTGGCTGCACGAAAGCTCAAGATCTCGTCACTGTCAAGACAATTTTTTACCACTGACAGCAAGCAATAATAGATGACCAAGCATACTTTTTCTAAATACTCCACTGTATTGTTATTTAAAAAAAAAAAACACAAAAAACAACAACAACAAAAAAAACAACAGACAACAAAAAACCACCACATTTTTTGGTCTGCTTGTTGATTTTAAAGGCACTCTTTTTTAGGATTGTTAGGACTTTCCCGACCTGGGTTAACTTGCCAATCTATTTGCCCGAGTTGGGCTTTTCCTGAACTGAAGACTGACCGATACTGCTGTTTGTGAGAAGTAGCAAGGGTGACGTCAGTCATGGTTCTTCAGCAGAAAATTTTTTCGCCTATTTTAGAAGTTAAACAGAAATATAATAACTTTATCTTAATCTCCATTAGAGAAAATATAATTTATTGCTGGTTTTAAGGTCAGTTCAGTTGGATTTTCCTATCTGGATACATTGAGATTCTTGATAAACCGTGTTATCTTATGAATATGGTGTGGTTAGTAGAATGATCTCTTTAGTACGCTGCAGCTCAGCATCGTGCCGCACGCCACAGAAGTGTTCCGACACACAAAGTGCGATCCAGTGGTCCAGGCTGAGCCTGAGATTGCACTGATCCTCAGTTTGGCTCAGCAGATCAAACACAGGGTACTGGGCCATTGAGACTACATAGACAGCTTTATTTCCAAATGCCTTTAACAACAACAATAATAATAATAATAATAATTAAAAAAAGGGGGTAAAGATGGCAATTCTCCCTTTTCTGTTCTCATCCCTTTGCATCTTCATTTTAGAAGCTGTACAGTAATTCAAACAAACTGCAAAATAATAATTTTGTTTAGAGTGCTACCTATGAACAGGTATTAAAAAGAGCTTGTTGCTCATTCCCTCATTTAAAATTCAGTCAGTTTAATTCAGATGGGCTCTTCTCCCTGCTCTTGCTTTTATTCTCATTTACTCAGTGACTGGTTATATGGCTGGTCGTGCCACGATAACATGCCAGGCGGTATTTCAAGAAATCTAGGACAGATTTACGTTAGCACATGCGAGGTGGAGAAACACTAAAAAGTCTTTTCCAGCATTTGATTGTTCTGCTTTTAGTTTTCAAAGTCCAAATTGATTTTTTTTGTTCTCTCGGTGCCAGTAGTGTGTCTTCAATGGCTGAATTGTTTATGTGAATCAGCAGTAAAAAGCTCTTTCGGGTGTTTCAGTGCCGTATTCTCTGCAGCATGGTCTATGTTACTCTGTCACCCTGCTTCTTCCTTTGTGGTTTCCTAAAGGCAAGATCGAGTCTCGAAATCTGATGTTTTGTAGCTATAAGGGAAAATACGAAGGTGGCAATTGCTGGAGAATAAACACATTGGTGCGACGTCCAATTCGGAGCCAATCACCTGGTTTGCAAAACCCAAATCGTTTGGCATAATGCTCATGGAAATGAATCTGCCTTGCAGGGACCCTCACCTTCCTGTACTCCTTGGGGTCTGCACAAACAGGACATGACAAAGAAGGAAAACCTATATTAATTGCGAGTTTTATAATGTTTGATGTCTTCTCTCTCCAACTCACCAATCTGTTTTTTCAAACTCTACAACTGGAAATCAAGCACGGCGCACGTAGCTGTGAAAACCGGCTCAGCTTCATCATTACATCCTCTAAAAATGCTTCCCATTGCGTTGTGAATGGAAGTTTAATTACAAATAGTTTATCTAGCAGGAAGACATGATAGGAAAAGCAGATAACCATTTGCATGAAACCAACAGGGAAGTGTAATTTGACAGCAAGAAGTATTTAATGCAAATATTGCTGGGTTGTTCTGTTGGGGTTTTTTTGTGGGCAGGATGGTAGAGGTAGATTATCACTGGGAATCTGATGGGGTCGGCATAAGATAACGTACCACAGAGTTATTTGGTCTTCTCCAGCTGAGAACATACCATAAACCAGGGATGCTGATACTGTTGTAAGTTTTAAGCTTCTGTCTTGTAAAATAGTTTGTACACAAGAGCAATGGGCTTGTTCGGTTGCTCACAGTCATCCTGAGGTTTGTAGTTCAGAAATAAGTGAAACTAAATACATTTAAGACCTGCAGGTAATCAATAGGACAGACGGTGATGTGGTTCCGACAATATGTATCATGTAGTTCCAAAACAAATACCCTAGGACGAGAGAATTTTGCTTACTCCTGTAAAAACAAAATGCGGCATCCTTTTGCAGTTTGATGGCGATGGTATCTCAGAACACCCAAGATCCCTATAAAATCCTGACAACACCCCCAAAGGTCATTTATGGGGGTCACCTCTTTTTGCTTCCCACACTCCCTAGAGGAATTCTGGTCTACCCACTCCTTCATGGCCACCCACCCGCAGATCAGCTGAGAAATCATACTTTGTTAAGAAAAACCTTTGTTAAGAATGTTATTTTTGTTCTTTGTTCTCTTTCCTTCGTTTGAAAGATGTCTTTTGTTTGTTGTGGTTCAAATACCATAGTTTAAAAGAGCATCATCCTTGGCATATAGAAATTAAAACTGAATATGTGTATTTTAGCTGAGTTTACAAAATGAGACTGGGGACTTGCCATTGTTTAAATACATGTATTTCATTCTGATTTGTGTTTTAAAAAGTAAATTAAAATTAGTCTCACCACAAGAACATTTGCATTAGACTGGTGAAGACTGTGTATTTAGAGTAAGCATTCATTAGCAGTAATTCTTAAAGCTACACCTTCCTATAAACATTACTATAACAAATTGTCCAAAGTTGAATACCTTTGGCTGTGAGAAGGAGTATCTTGGATCTGCATCTGTTTACGTCATGGTAACGGCATTACTCAGTGATGATGTTGTGTGCTGTTGATGTTGTCGCGCTCTGTGTCACCTGCGCAGCCCAGCCCACTTCCTCTTCGCAATAATCATTAACAGAATTATGAATCTCGTAAGGCAAAATGCGGCGAGCGTCTAGTATGGGAATCTTCCCATATGCGTACCATGTCCTCTCAGAAACCCGCATGATGTAAAGCAACTGTTAGTGATAGACAAGTTTTCTCGTGTTTCTTTTTAATGCTCTTTGGGTTTGCATCTGGTTTAAGTTAGGTGCTTCGTAATGCATTTCTGATTGTGGTTGTTTACAAGCTGCTGTCTCCGTTGCTTTCCCTGCAGGTGTTGCAGGGTGCTCAGCTGATAGCTGTTGCTTCTGCTGAGCCTGCGTCGGGGGGTGTTGACGGATCCCCGCTCCAGGGGAGCGATATCCAAGTCCAATATGTGCAGCTGACACCGGTGACAGACCACTCTGTGACTAATCAAGTATGTATATATATATATATCTCTTTTTGCCATTTGAATGTACTTAACTTGATTGAAACATTGTCAGATGAACTATATATCTATCCACAAATACTGCTGTCCCAATAAGTTTATGATCCTGTTTCCAATCCATTAAAAAAAAATATTAAAATAACCATCTATAGTAAGAAACACCATAATTGTTAAGGTATAAATGGTCTTTGACTATTCCTCCTTCTGTGTTCTTGCTCAGTGCCTCTACAGAATAGTTATTTTGGTCATCATTAGTTTTTTGCATCCTTGAAGGCTGAGAGCCATATTGAAGAACAGGGTAAAAAACTTGCTTGGAATCTATCCAAAAAGTATTTTTCAAACTGAGGTTTCTCTTAAAAATGTTATTCCGTTTCTGACAGCAGTTTTCCAGTTATTTTGATCAACAGCCTGGACTTCCCACAGGAGTTGCAATGTTAGCAATTCTAAGTGAGCACTTGATCCTCTCAGTTATGGTGGAGGAATTTTTTTTTTCTTTTTAAATTAGTTTGAACAGGTATGTATCTGACACCTAGAAAAAATTTCTCATCAGCCTGAAGCTGTGACTGATGACAACAGAAGAATGTTGACTTAAAACATTTGTCAGAAGTTTTTCTGAAGATGGTTACACATTCTGCCCTGAACCCCACTGTAGTGGGCTGCTTTTCTACAGAACGCCAAGTGAAAAATAAGCTATTTCCGCTAGCTAAAATATAATGGTACCCTTCGCAGCCAATATTAGAGTGGAATTTTGTCCGATACTTACCCAGTTTTGTAGAGAATTCTGATGTGGCTACAAACATTTGGCTATTGAGTCTGTTGAGGGAAAAAAAAAAAAAAAAAAGCATAAGAAATCAAGGGAATGACATCCAGACTTTGCGTGCACAAAACTCAAGTGCTTGGTGCTTCTTCCATGGGCCGGGCAATCTGCAGCTCAGTTTGCTGTATGAAGTTAGAGCCCGTCAGCTATTCCAGTGGCGAAGAGGCCTCAGGCAAAAGATGGAGCTGCATCGCATCTTGCCCAAGTGCCATCTGCGTGGGCTGGGGCGCGCAGGGAGACCAGAGCTCTAAACTCTCTTCGCTGCTCCAGGCCACGCTGGCTTCCCACCCGGATGCCACAAAGTGCATTTCAGAAAAATTATGCTCCCTGCCAAAAAGAACCAGAGTGCCTGGCACGCGAGTGTGCTGTGCTGTAAGATTACGTTCCAGTTTTCTGTACACTGGTCTTGCCCTGTAGGTGAGCTCGCAAAAGTCATTTTCCCATTTTCTAGATTTGTCTCTGCACTAACCTTCTCAATATTTTATTCACAGTCACTTGTAATAGTATGCCGGACAATAAGAGTTACTACAGGGGCTTATTTCTTACAAATCCTCAAGTACTGCTGGTCCCATGCAATTAATACAGCGTCTAGGCGTCAGGTAGCCAGAGATGTTTCTCGTGCTGCTGTCCTCGCTCCAGGCCTGGGAAATTCTCAAATTTCCCTCCCAGGGACTTTGTCCTGGGTCCGTTCCTTGTGCCTGTCCTCCCCTCTCTCCTCTGATGGGCAGGAGGATACGGAGGGCGGTTCTAAACCTCGGCATCCGTCTCCCACACGACTGGCAGCCACCAGAGGAGTTATTTTTTCTCTTTGGGGACACTTTGCACCGTGTTAGGTTTTAATATTGTGGTTAACCACTGAGATTTATACAAAGCTGAAGAGCAGCAGCAAAGGAATGTGAAATAAGAAGAGTGTGAAAGGAAAATCAGACAAGACTAAAAATAAGTTTGCCATAAATAGTTCCTCAGTTTACACAAACTAAAAACTAAGGATCCATTAATGAATTGGAGAAACCAACTGGATATTTGAATTACTCTGAGTTACATGGATCGCCCAATGGCTTTTCTGGGTAAAAATACAGAATAGTCCTAGTCAGATCTCTTAGCTGAAGGGAAAACCTTCCCAGTGAGGCTGTAGTGACACTTTTATCTGTTTTCATATGGTTCTTTGCAAGGTACTGAGATGTTTTCAATGATTTTTTTGATCTATTTATCAATCTAACCTTATAAAAGTGGAGCTTATTATCCACCTGGGTTGGATGCTCTGCTATACACAAAATCCGTGTTTGAAACACCACAACTGCAAACTTACTCAATGTCTGAAAACAAGACACCAGTTTTCAGACCTTTTTTCTTGGAAGGCATGGGCCTTTGGAAGCAATCGCACATGCAAAGCTGAAGGTAGGTGTGAGGCTGTTTGAAAGGAATCCCTGCTCTGACTTCAGCTGAAGCAGACAGCAATATGCACTTCAATTTCGTATTTTCAATGTATTCGTGCATGATTTTGTATTTGCAAATTAGCTGTAGACAGAAGTACTAATAGCTCGGATTCTGATGGTTTCACAGTGACCCTAAACCACACATGTAAACACAAACTATTCATATATGAACAGTCTTTTGCTGGCATAAAATTGCAAATGCATGTACAGAGGGAGGCATGGTTAGAAATCAGATGCATTTTGGGGATTTAGGTTTAGTTGGCTTGTTTTTGTGGCTCGATAGCACTCTTGCAGCTTGCAAAATTTAGAAATACAGCATGTGATGATGACGACAGAATAGTTGGATTAATTCTGTGCTGAAATTCATATGCTGTTGGTAAATTTTGTTAGATTTGGAATAAAAACATAATTCCAAATCTAAAGCATGCTTCTAGTCCCTTTGGGTAGTCTTCTACTTCTGGTCTGAATGGTGAGTAAATATTCAGTATTGCTGTTGTCACTATTCTTTGATAATTATAGTACTTCAATACAGTTTTCCTCTAATGGGAAAGAAAACTTTGATGGTCACTTGAAATTCTAATAGAATTATTCATCACTTTGGCATTAATTTTTTGAATGTTTAAGTAAACACCAAATCACCTGGAAAGTTGAACAGGAAAAAATCTTGTAGCTTTGTGCAATCACTGGCAACAAGGCAGAGGGATGAAAAGAAATAATTTGACAACAAACCCTTTATTTAGGAGCAACGCTTGATAATTTTGAACCTCCAGTATTTTCATTTGAATAAATAACTCATGACTGTATAGTAAAACCTAAAGGATGGGAAATCTAGTTGAGTTTCCACCCTTGTGTCTTTGTGGGTCATCTTGCAGATATAAACCAGGGCTTCAAGTAAGACTTTTTCATAACAGAAGTATTGCCACAGAAATAATTCTGTATCCAGGGCGTTACGTAAAGCATCTATTAGATGAATTTATGGAGGGAAAATCCATCAAGGGCAGATCTCTGGAATCTGTGGGAGTGTACAGGAAAATATCATTAAATGCTTGCCCTTTCTTGTAGTTTATCTATGTTTGTGAGATTGGCTGCTATCAGGGGAAGGCTTATTGGGTGTGATGGACTTTATCCAAGCCAATACAGCTGTTCTTAAATGCTCTTCATTTTATAGCTCTAAAGATGGAGTTTGTTTCATAATCTAGTTTTCCTTACTCCAACTACCTTGGCTAAAAGGACAGTTTGCTATGGGATTATCCTTTCACAGCATTGTCAGGTTACTGGTAGGCAGTAATTTAATTTTTAAGGAGACTTCCTTTGAAAACTTAATTGTGTTTACTTGAAATTCTTTTGTGAAGGACGGTTTTTGCTTGGCAGGTGAGTAGAATCAGGCCTGTAGGAAGAATTGTCTTTGAGAAAAAAGTTCGTTATAGTAGCGCTATTCTCATTTTACACAAAATAGAGAAAGACTGCAGTGGGTAAAGTCAGCAGTTTTAGACCGTATCCTGCACCAGCTGGGGAAATTCCAAGCACAGGGCAAGCAGGTAATTTTTACTCTCCTTACCTACAATAGTTCTGTCACTCTGAGACTTCCTACTGTCTTTTCTGTGATCACCCTTGGTGGACTTTCCTTCCATAATGCTCTTCAGCTCCCTACCCCGGAGCTGGCAGGACGTACATCGTGCTGGAACAAGTTCTTCCACAGCTTCGGCACGTTGTTGTGCCAGACACGGCTTTTGGTTTTGTCTCTTTTTAGAGCTGGTTCTTTTTTGGGAAGAGAGAGGGAATAATTGTTCTCTGTCTGCTTTCTTTGTGCCACTCATGATTTTATAGATCCTTATCATGATTTCATTATTTCAGCCTTCTCTTTCCAGCCTGAAGGGCATTAGTCTACTTAGTCTTCATGTGGACTCTTTATGTTATTTTTGGTGCCTTTGTAAGTGTATTCCCATTTCAACTCTGTCATAGAGGGAGTATCCATGCAGATTGTGCAGTGGTATGTACCAGAACTTTATATTAGTATAAAACGTTCACGTTCCCTTGGCTACACCAATGGAAAGCAGTTGTTGTATTGATTTCCTGACTTCACGTTTCCTTTTTGCAGGGCACTGATACCCTTCAATCAGCAATCCAACCAGAAATGCAGATAGAACACGGAGCGATCCAAATTCAATAAGAGAATTGCAAGAAGCTGTGTCAACCGCGATGCCGTTGAAGCGCCGTCAGAAGCCAAGCGCCGGAGTCTTCGTGCAACAACAGGAGAATGGAAATGCCTATTAGACTAATGGTCACACCTCGAACATCTCCTGCAAATAGAGTTCTGATGATCTGGTTGTCCTCGCCTGGAATAAATCAGACCCGTTTTATTAAGGCGGAGCTACATTGCTACATCAATTGAGGATCTGGCCTTCAGAAAAAAAAGGAAAATTAATGGCCTGCCCTTAGGTACACTTAAAGAGAAAAAATTCTTCCAGAAAGAGGGAAAGAAATCTAATGAGTCAAACCTGTGAGACTAAATTAATGTTTCATCCTGTTCATTTCTTCTGTGAAATACGCCATTTGAATGTCTGCAGATATCTTAGGAAGTGTATTGCTGCTTTGCAATACTTGCTTTACCACATATAGAAGATCAAGAGCTCAAATATTTTTCACTGTTTAAACAGCTTTTTTTTTATTTGCTATGGTGTTTATAACAAAAATGGAAAATATTTAAAAAAAGAAAAATCCCATAACTGCAAGTATTAGCCTTTTGCTGGTGTTTTCTGTTCAGTGTAATGAAAACTGTATTTGCAGAAGACTAACAATTTTGTTTGTACTGTTGCTTAACTACTTTTCTAGGGGAAAATGCTTTTAAATGCTGTAATTATGCATTTCTAATGAAAAATAAATGTGTATTTATGAATAGTGCAGCTCTAAGTTGCTCTCTGCCTTAGGAGTGAGTATGGTTTGACTGGACTGTGCTGTAAGAGCGTAGTTCAGGAGTATTTGAAGTCAGATGCTGTCTGGCCAGCTCTGCTGTCAAGCTGAGAAGGAAGACTAAGTCTATAAGATATCAGTCTTAGATCGTATTATTATCTAAACTTCCAGGGCAAGACAAAAAATGATAGTAAAATTTTTGAGTCTGCAAATCCTCTTTTATACAAAGAATTTATGAATTCTTTTTTTTTTTTTTTTAAAACGTGAACAATTCTTTTGAGTGCTCTCCTTTTTAGTTCCTCCTACCTCCTTTGTCCAGCCATCTGTGGGATTCATCCATAAAAAGCTGGGCTGCAAAAGTCTGATACCTGTCTTGTTATCCAACTTGCAACAGAAGGTCAAATCCTCTCTCCGCTGAAACTTAGGGGAAATTTGATACCGATTTCAAGAAAGCTACTTTTTCATATTTGCTAAGCTTGAATGGAAGCGATACATGTTTGCTATAACCTGATTATCTTAATGGTGCACGTTTTAGAAAAATACAGAGTTTACTGGGGGAGATGTTGCTTTGTATTTGTTTTTCAGCTAAGTTGCTCAATGGTTGTTGTCAATATATGGCTCATAATGCATTTAATGTATTAATGAATGGGACATAGCCACAAATTCTACATGGTTGAATTCAGGATAACTTTTTTTTTTTTTTAATGAAAGGAAGGGTTAAGCAGGCCCAATTTCTGGGAATGTTGTCTCTGGTAAGTATTACACTTTATGTGAATTCCTACTTCTCTTTACGATATTTCTTGACGCACAAGTACAATTCAAACTGAACCACAGCTTATTGAATACAATGTTTGCAACAGGCCAAGAATTTGGCTACTCTTCAGTTTCTTTTTTAATACTGTTTCTCAGACTGGGTGATGTTTGAAGAGCTTGGCATCTAAATATAAACCTAAAAATAAAGCAAGGCCTGTACATTTTAGCGTGGCTGTTGAATAATAATTTATCACTTGGAAAAGACAGTGAGAAAGCTGGGATGGCAAAGCTGCTGCGTGCTACCGCATACCGCTCTCTTGCTATATTCATATTGGCCACAGCGGGTTTCTTGCCTTCTTCAGAAAGTTTCCTCTTCCTTAGCTTTCCTTCTGTGTCCTAGGTACCTTCTGCTTTTGAGGGGAACACAGATGCATTTAAACTGCAGGGTATCTGTCTTTGTTTTACAGTGCAATTAAGAATTCTGTTCTCTTTGCATTTTTCAGCTCGAGGACAAGATGAAATTGAGTTCAGAAGAAGTTTTCTTTAGCCACTAGACTGCTTCATGCTCAAGTCTCTTCTGCTAAAAGCGATTGTAAAGGCATGCTGTGCAGTGAAATAGCATTCACTAGATTGCAAGAGAATGAAATCCACTCCACCAGTGTGGAACGGAGAGTGTACAAATCAGTTGAAATAAAATGGGTAAGGAGAGCAGCTTATTAAGACCCTCCTGTGCATTCAGACGTTAAGGCTCTGTGTTCTCAAGATGTGAATTTTTCGCGGCATTATGTCAATGTTTACATTGGCCTAAGCTGTGTCACACGATGTTTATGGTTGAAGAAAAGAGAGTTCAACATTGAGCGAGGTATTCCTATGAGTAATCCCTGTCCCTGTTCCTTTTCTGTAGATTTTATGTCCTTGGAGGATTTACGTCCTTGTCCAGGGAGGAAATGTCTTCAGGAATGTTTTCTAGACATCACAGGGTGTGTCACATCGAAATAAGTCATTCCGAAGAAGAGTAATTCAGGAATTAATTCCCTTCTAGGAAACGCTTGTGACTGTGAAGAGCCTGTGAGGTTCTGTGCAAGTGTGAAGAGTATATTCATACAGAGGTTGGAGTAACAGTAACATATCAACATAACAGTAAGAAATCCTAAAAGTAGTATAAGGTAACTCAAGGAACGAAAAGCCGGGGTACTGAGGGTTTTCCCTGGCACTCGGTTCAGGTAGGCTGGGGTTGTTTCACCATGGATGTAGTTCTGCCCTTGAAGACTGCTTGACCATTTTGAAGGTCAGCTAGAAATGTGTTCCCATTATGTCTCCTGTTATTCACCATCTCTGCCTTTTTAATAATAAGGTTCTTTTCTCTCAGCAAACCTTCTAACATGGCCATTTTTAACTGTTCTTTTTCTCCTCATGCTGCTTTTGTGCAAGAGGCAGAGATTGAGAACATATGACTAAAAGTATTCAGGGAACATTTCTTGTAAGGTTAGACTAGGATCAGCTGCAGAGTTTATTTGTAGATAACTTTGCCACCTGCAGAATACTATTTTCATGGTTTGATTTTGTTTTGGGAAATAATGTTCAGGCGTTGGGGGAGGAGAGCCTCTGGTTACCCTACTTGGCCCTATTGGTTATTTTCGATATTAAGGTCGCTATAGCCAGGACCTCACCATTTATCTTGATGTTGTACTAAAATTCTTGACATGTAGTTATGGCTGGACAGGCAGTGCGGTACTATTACAGTGACCTTTCAGATCACTTCCTCTTGAATCCCACCTGAAAGAGCATCCATCTCTTTTCTTCTTAAGGGCTTCTGTGGTCCCAGTGTAAAAACGAATCAAAACATTATGGTTTGATGCATTGTACAACCAGAAATTGGTCTAAAAAAAGTGAAGGGTGTGGGTTATTTCTTTTCTGGGTTTCTTTTTCTTTCTTTCATTCCTTGTTAGTTTTCCATGTTTTGTCTTCCAAAACAAAACTATAAAAATGAGCGCCCTTCTGTGACTCAAATCAACTGGAATGCCTTCATTAGCCGCATTTTTAGGCATTTCAGTATTGACAGTTTGCCTATAAAGCAAGGAATGCCGGCCAAAATGTTGCTGGAGTGCTTGTCTCCATCGCGGAGATCCTGGCGTGCACACGGCTGTGCTCTGGTGGCCCTGTACATTATTATCCACTTCACAGAGCCGCTATAGAGTTTCATGTTAGAAAATACAGCGAGGAAACCAATATCTAAAAAAACCCAAACCCCAAAATCACTCTATAATCTCACCCTGCGCAAACCTGACAATCGATATTCCTTCTGAATTCCTAATTATCTAAGTACTGAAAATGTAGAGCCATAACTATAATTCACCAAAAACTGTTTCCCATTATCAGAAATAAGAACGGTCCTTTCATTCGCTGCGATCCCAAAGCACTTCTGTAAGCTCTGCTGATTGAGGTGAGTACTCGACAGTCAAACCTCATTTCCTTGAATGAAGCTGGGAATGGGAAAGTCATTCCGTTAGCGTGGTGTTTGGGGTAAACCGAGATGGCTGGTTTAATGCGCTGGTACAAACGGACGTACTTGATTTCGCTGCTAAAAAAGGTTTGATGTATTGAGAGGTTGGTTTATACCCCAGAAAAACAAGTCGCTAACCGTGCGGCAAGAGGGGTCGTGCAGAGTTGAAGTTAGAGCTGAAGCGCGTGGGACGCAATTGCCCACGGGCAGTTTGGCCGGGGCAGGGGGTTAATGCTCCTCTTTCGAAGGGTGCCAGGGGATTTTTAATCAAGTCTTGCTCTTTAGCATGATAAACTGGATGGAAGCAGATGAAAACCTATTTTTCCTCATCTACAACTTCACATGCGAAGTTTAAGTGGAGAGCAAACGTCTACTTTGTTTCACTTGTTGGCTTTTTTTTTAAACTTATGTGAATTCTACTTTTGAAAGCTTTCTCTTGTTTGTTTCCTATTCAATTTTTTTAAGGATACATTTTGCAAAGGAAAAATGTCCTCTAATGATATTTAATAAAATTTTATATTTTGGGCAGAAAATTAAATTTTTAGGATGTTGTTCTTCAGCACGGATATTTTTGATTGACCGGTAGACTGGGAAAAGTTCTGTCGTTCTTCCGGTCCCTCAGGTTAACCTGTGGTTTTGAACATTTAGGCTGACCAGTTTCATCTCTGTCTATCAGCTTGGGTTGAGAGAGAGTTGATATATGTTATATAACCTTCCAGTAAATACTTTATTTCAGCTGTTTCGTACTAGTTAAAGGAAAGTTAATCTGGTTGTGAAACAGGTCAACAAAAGCCTGGATGGAAAGCTGAGCGTAGCCTGACATCTCTCCACGCTACGCCATGATACCAGCTGCAAGGACAGGCTCTTCATTGTCCCTCGCTGGATTTATGGTATTTAATTTGCAAATAATAGATATCGCTGGTTTCCACACTGATTCTCTGCTTTCGTTAAGGAATCTTTGGGATTTCTGTTTTCAAGATTCACTGGGATTTGCTTGTCAAACTGTTGAGTGCATCATAGCAGGATCTGAGAATTTAAGCAAGTACGCTGAAATCAAAGGGGCTTTACGCTTTTGATATTACCATGGGGAAAACAAATCTGCATGTATATTTAAAATAACTCCATTTTTAATTGAGAAACTATATATTAAATTTACCACTGGTTTTCTGAGTAAAACAGAAAAAGAATTGGGAGCCAGTCAGCACCATTTGACTAGCTGAAAAGTGCACTTCAGCTTGCTTGATGTGTGTATGTGTGTATATATATATATATTTATATATGGCTATCTTGTTGTTTGAGTTTGCATGGGGTTGGCTCACACCCCCTACTACTTTGGTCCTAGAAGTCACCTCTCCCCTCTTCTCACTTCCTTTTGATACGTTTTTTTTACTCTCCCATTTCTGTAACATTTATTTTAAATCTTATGAAAAACATAGACCCATTTTGCTGCTTTGATCTTACCAGAGGAGCTTGGCTGACCACCTCTAATTAAAAAGAAATAAATCAGGAACTCTGATCAGAATCTCTGCTGGGTTCTGAATTGCATTTAACAGAAAAAAACCCCAGTTTCAGACATTACCTGGTACACAGGGAGGTTGCTCTCTTACTTGGCTTATGTAAGAGTTACAAAAATTGCCACAGTCAGAAATTACATGTCTGCCATTAATTAGTAACATTTTCAGTTTAGTAACCAGATTTTCCCTGGCGTTCCCACGGAGGGGGGGGGGAGCAAAATTAAATGTTCTTTTTGCAAGCGCCCAGGTGAACACCCGAGTAGCCGGTACTGTGAATTGCGCTGAGAACTCTGCGAACTTCCAGCAGCTAAACTTGGCATTTGATGCCTTTCCTCCCCAAAATGCCTGCTTCCATCTCCCCGATGTCATAACCCTCTTAGGGTGGCCTTTCTCTAATAATCACAAATTGGCGTGATTTAATCAGACCCAAACGATGTGCTCTTTCTGAAGCAGAGCAGGATTGGTTCTGCTTCCCGTCCAGAGCATGTGAAATGCTGTGCTCTCTCCTCGGGGCCATCTGCCTTGCATAATTGCTGTTATTTAACAGCAATTTTATTACTCAATCCTACTTGAGCTCTCTTAATCCCCTTGCTCTAATGGGCTCCCTGCTCTCTTCAGCAAAACCAGAGGAGAAGTTAAAAAAAAAAAAAAAAAAAGGCAAAAATGTTCATAAAAGTGGAGGCGGGAGGAATCAAGGAAAAGATGAGAAACAGTTTGTTGATTTGTTTTGAATCCCTTCCTCCCTTTTCATTCATTCGAGTTGCTTTTCGTTCCTTTCTGCAGTTAAACGTGCAGCCCAGGGAGGTGGGTCACACTGAGAAGTTCTTCGTTTTTTGAAATAAAGTAGTGACCAAAATATCCTACATTTATCCGAGGGACAGCGGCTTTGGAGGTAGGCAGAGGGGAAGGTGGAGGGTAGAGGTTTGGGATTGTATTTTGATTTTCGTTTTTAAGTTTGTTTGTACCTTACTATGTTTTTAAATCGTTTGCAAGCGTCTCTGGGGGATATTACATCTGTTTTGGGTTCTGCCTGAAATTCCTTTGAGTTTTGTTAAATTGACCATTATAATGAAACCAGGAGCTCGTCTGGCCCGTTCTCTGGATTTCAACAAAACAGCGCATCTCCACGCTTTCCACCTCTGATGTTTTCCTACATTTTCATGGAAATTTTCTTCTGTGGCAAAAGGCTGAATGTGCTCTACTGTTAGTGAAAATAGTTTTTTCCTTTTGTTTTACTTTTTGTAAAAGGTGGAAGATATTCATCTTTTCTGCCAGAAAATCAACTTTTGTACGAATATTCCCATAAGAAACTTTGCCTCTATGAATGTCTTTGCACGAATTGACATAGGTTTCCACGCCAATTCCTTTCTTTGAGCAAATGCAACACGTTTAGGACTGATAAAGCTTTGTAGATAGTAAGTGGCTCAGTATGTTGAGGAAGGGGATTTTTTTGTGTTTTGCTTGTATTTTGTTCTTACCTGCGTCGTTTCGCTGATCTGATTCATGGCATGGAGCTTTCTGAGCCTGACAGAGAAGCGTGTGCTTGGATTTGAGCTCCGTCGTGGCTGCAGGCTTTTGGCTCCGAGTCCCTTGGCATCTTGGCGGCTTTAACCAATGTGCAGATCTGGGAAACTAGAGGGTAAGAGTTAAAAGCCCTTGAGTGGAGTCTTGCTCTTGGGAAGAAAACACTGTCTAGTGAAGAGCTCTTCAGTTTGGGCAGGGAGGGAATTGCAAGAACCATAAACCAGTCAAATTCAGGTGGGAAACGAGGCAGAGAGTGTGACAACGTGTATGAGGGAAGATTAATGACTGAACAGTCGAGAGAGGTGGATTCCTCATCTGTAGGTACCTTCTGCTCTTGATCGGCTGCCACTGGCAAGAATATCACCAAATGCAGCCCCACAATTTGTGCTGGTAACGGGAGTGTGCCTTGATCTAGAGAAGCCCGGCACTCTGTGATAAGTGTGAAAGGGTTTTCCCGTGGGATGCCCGTGGTTCCCACTGTCGGCAGCTTCACCATTCTCACAACACATCCACGCAGTAAAGCACATAGGCATCAAATCCATTCCCTGGAGTCTCTCAGAGGACGTTGTCCCTATTTTCTCCCTACCCAGCACATGTCGTAAAGCACAACGCAGTAACGTATTAAATACTCTAAATCCAAAAGCCATAAAATTAAAATGTACAAGTAAAAAAAAGTATAAAATATTGAGGGCAGATCTCCTAGAGCAAGAGCTTGGCCAAGGAGTGTCTCCTGCTGCTCAAGGATGTTCCGTCACCCTCTGTATTTGAACCCCTGTAGTTACTTGGAAGGAGCGCTGAAAACAGATACCTCCATGGAAATACCAGATGTGCATAGTGAAGCACGCCGATGACTGATGCCACTGTCTGTCACTTGCTTAGATGTTGTGAGGAAGGATGGGAAGGAAACTTTATGTTGCGTAAGTTAATATTCTATCTAGGGTAATCAAGCGTCCTTATCTTAATGGGTGCATACGAGAGTTTTCATGTATCTGAGGGACACAAGGCAGGTGTCCTCACAATTACTGACGGGCAAATTCTGGAGCAGAGATGGGAACGGCTCCCGCTGCGCCAGCGCAGCCCCAGGCGACCGTCCCTGTGCGCTGGGTCTGAGTTACCAACAGCCCACATCTCATCACAGGCAGGGGGTGTAGCATTCAGTTTCCGTTCTCAGTTTGTGTCCTCCACTTTGTGCAGAGCGATACACGATGGCAGTGGAGCCCGTGATGTGTCAGGGATGCCGGTTCTGGTGAGTAAGTGGAAATTATAGCATGCAAGTTCTGACTATAATGACCGTGCTCATCTGCATGTGCCAGGTTTGCTCGAAACCTTCAGAGCGGTCTGAGCTCTGCTTTTTTTGGTTGAGTTTGGCTAGAAGTGCCTTGTACTGAGTTGTGACCGGTGAAACAGAAAAGCGATAGGTTCTCGTGCACAGATGCTTGTTTGTAGCCAACAGCAAAAGTGTTAGTAATGAACAGTGCTTCTGTCCGTAGGTGGTCTGGGAAGCAAGGGAGGAGGGGTGGGTTGATAAAGATCGTAAGAAAAAGAATTGAAGACAGAAACAATTAAGAAAAAAAAAAAAAAAGAGACTTGAAATCCCTAGTCTTTGGGACCGCTTGATTTCTAAGGGTCCACAGTTAAAAGTGTCATAACAAAAAGAGCTTTCTTATAGCACAAGAGTTAATAAGGAAGGAGCATCTAAAAAAATACTTCTTTTCCACTTAAAATGCTGCCTTCCCACTTCCTGCTTCTCTGCAGCCTTCTGTACCTAAGAGGGTTTTTTTGTGGGTGTTTACTAGACACTTCCAGCAGAAGGAGGGTTAAGTACATGAGAAGGGGGTGGAGAGGGAATCCCAGCTTGGAACTTGAGACTTTCCAGCTGAGAGAGAAAGATTCAGAGATGCAGACGTAATCATACAGCACTGCAATCAACTCCTGTGTCAAAAGAAGTCAGGAAAAGCACATAAATAACTCCACAGCCACACTTAATGTAGTGCAGGACATATATCAATAATGCCACCACTTCCTCCAGGGTGAGTATAGAAAAGCTTCCTGTCTAAACGCTTGCAAAATGGTTTAAATACTTTGAAACAGCTTGGTGTAAACTTCAGAAATTGAGGTAGCTTTGAATTCAAATGATTTGGTACCAGATCAAATAGAAACTCTTTTATCTTATTGCAAGTTTCAGGTTTCCTTGCAAATAGTCTCAAGAAATCGGCTGTGGTTGTCTGAAGCATAATCTATATTGCTTCCTGCCGTAAATTTAAAACTCCAAATGAGCTGCCAAGGACTGAAGAGCACACTCATTTAGCGGGAATGCAAATTTGTCTGTATTCTTTACTACCCAGATTTGACCGTTTCTATTTTCAGTGGCTTAAGTCCTTCCAGCTAATTGCTCGAGTTGCTCTAATTATCTGCTTCAGCGTAACGAGCTGCACGTTTTCAGGTAATCCACGTGTTCAGGATGGGCTTTCCTGAAGCTCTCGCTTTGAAGCGTCCTCAGTAAATCTGGTGTAGCTCTACGTTTTATTTGCTGCTTGTGTAATGTACAGCAGCTTCCGTAAGGACCGTGGGGTGTTTGTGGTCAGTCTGTTGATCAGAAGGATCCAAAGTCTTTTTGATTGATACAGACAGAATGAAGGATGGAGGAGAAGAGAGGTGCTGCTGCCTTGCTTCTCAACGGGGTGCTGTCTCCCCTGCCAGGTGGATGGTGATGCGATGTTACAGATGGCGTGTGATTTATTGCATTAATTTTATTATTACCAGTCTTTACGGAATGGGTCTTGGTTAATGCGCTCGAGTTCATAAACCATCTCACGCTGGGCTTTGTGTGTATGTGTTTGTAAAATGCCTGTTTTCCATTATAAAACTGGGAGATAAACGATGATGACAGTCACATTTTCCTAACATAAATTTCTCCCTTTCTCAGTCCTTGGAAACCATAAATTTCAGCAGTGCGTCTGTGTGCTCCAGACATCAAAAAGCCACATTCAGGCAGGCAGATTTACAAGCCCTCTGTTTTCCTTGGTCAAGTCCTTTTTGCAGAAGAGAAGATAGACATCCAAATGATAACAGAAAGCTGGGAAGGGGAGCAGAGTTAAAGGAGGAAGCTGTACAATGTGGGAGGGGAAGGAAAGTCTCCTGGGAGGACTTGTCTCAGCTGATACAATTCAGGTGGTGGATAGAGATTTCCTTCTTTTTCTGGCCAATAAACATCATCTTGTTTTCCTGTTCCTGTACTAAGTGTTTTCAGCCATAAGTATTCAACCTTTTCTTCCTCACAGCTGAAACTCTTGTCCAAGTTGTTATCTCATCATGTCTCAATTAATGCAACATCCTTTTCTCTTGGCCTTGATGAACACTGACTTTTGCCCAAATCATATCCATTCAGAACCTCATTTGGCTTTTTCTTCTCTATCGCATCAAATAGTCTGTGCTTTTGCGGTCCTTCTTGGCCTGTCCTCATCTTATATCCTGTTCTCATTTAAGATCTGTTCCTTTCCCCATGCCGTCACTTGACAGGAACACGATTTCTCATGCAAACAACCTTTACTTCTTGCTCTTTAGCCCCTTCCTATGGCGTGGTGTTTTCTGTCTATCCTGACAATCTTGACTGTTTCAGTTGTCAGCGTGGTAAGACTACTGCCTGTAGGGACTAAATATTATGTTAATATTGTTCCTGAATATTATTTGTCTGCTCTGTATTCCCTGTCTTTGAGCCTTCTGTCTCTTTGAAGCTTGGACCATCCTTTCTTCCTTGTCCAGCACCCAGCACTTACTCGTAGGATACTAACAGTCATTCATTCACGAGTTTCACTTGTCACCAGTTCCGCAGCTTTGGTCATTAACACATAAGCAGTGCTATTTGTCTTTTTTTAATTATTATTTTACCAGCTATGATTAATCATAATTCTCTTGGAGTGAGCACACATTAGTAAAACCAAGACTCAAGGTTGCAGATTAGAAACCTTCTTTGGGTTTTTTGTCTGCTTTTAAAACTTTACCATGCCCTGCAGAGCAGATCAAACTCGCTGATCTGTTGAAATAAAACCTTTCTTGCGACTTCAGTCTGCTGAGTCCTTATCAACAAAATATTTGGGAGGCCAGACAGGCCACAGATCCATCACCATAATCACCTCATATCACCTCCATCGCCATAATCAGACAGCAGGGTCTGCACATTTCTAAGAACGGGTGTGTGGCCGTGATGCTCTCACCAACACACACTCATGGGCATCGGACCGTCTTTACTGAATCTTCCAAAACTTCTCTCCCTACCAAGTCATTCCCAGGGATGATCGTTTCTAGCCTCTGACTTTAAGAGGCCCCAGCAGAATCAGGAGCTGAGCTGTTCAGTAATGACTCCAAGCCAGGACTTTTAGCAGAGACCTGTTTTATTCAGGGCTTCATTCTGCCTTGCTGTACCACGAGCGTCTGGGCAGCACCGCAGCCAGGTCCAGCTGCTGCTTGAAAGTGCCTCTGAAAGGTGTCCCTGCTCACGTTCTCCTTCGCTCGCCAACATAGCTATAGTAGTAACAAAATACAAACATTTAAATGAGAGTCTGACTCTGTAGAGTCTTTTTTTAGTAGGTCCTTCGCTGTTTCGGCATTTTACACCAACCCGTTGCACTGGTGATAATAGGAGCGAGTCAGAAAGGAAACTCTGGGTCCTGATGTTACTACAGATGGCTAAGCCCATCGACAAGGACTGTTATTGCAGGTGCCGTATTTAGCAAATGGCAGGTCGATCTTGTTAGCTGCCATATCTTCTAGCGAGCTGTATCATGGAAAGAGATTTAATAATCCAGATCAGCCACTATTTTTGTAATGAAAATGTACCTGCATTGTTCTGGTGAGAAGTTTTTTGGATCACTGATTTTTGTCCTCCCGTTTGACCAGTTTTCCCATATGTGACAATCCTGAGCTACTACTTCCATGTGATTGTTTATTTCAGCTGGCATAAAACATTCCTCTCTGTTACCCTAGTGCCTTTAAACAAAATCCCGTCACCAAACCAAAAGATCCTATCGAGGCTAAATATGTGTTAGGAGTATAGGAGCTGGATCCAGTGCCTACCTGTGAGATCTCATCTTTTACAATAGATCTGGCATTTGCAATCTGTGTTTTTTCCCAAGAATGTACGCAGACTGGGTTTTGTTTTGTAAATATTTGGGCTATGAGGCTTATCCAGTTTATTTTATTTCTAGAGCAGGAGATCCCCAAATGTGGTAGGTCTGTTACTGGTAAAGAGGGTGCTGGGTGGGCAGGTTCTTCTGAGGGTGTTCTCGGGGGTCCTACCTGGGGCAGGAGGAGATAGCAATCCATCTCTTCAGTCAGCAGGTCTCTGAGCACAGGGTGCGGTGGTGGTGCTGCTGCTAATGCAATATGCAAAGCTGTTGTTGGCATCACCAGAGCAATAAATGAGGGCGCGTAGAGTGTCTCTGCAACCCCCAGATGTTTTTATCTGCTTTGCAAATTGTGTGTTTGTAGCCGAAACAGAACTGTATTCTGGAGTGCCTTGTCAGCATCTTTTTGGCAGCAGTGATGGCCGTGGTTGTGGATCCCAACCATGTCCATGTTTATGGTTGATCACAGATAACCCCTGTTTTCCTCAAGGAGAGACTTCTGCTTTTGAACACTTAACCACCAACTGTGGCCAAAACCTCCATCCCTTTTGAGCGTACTAGTTCTATGAACGCCAAGGCATGCACGGCACAGGTCTTGATTTTGACCATGCTGGTGATGGAGACTGTGCCAATACCCTCTCTAGATGTATATCACAGCATCTAAGGACCGAAGCCTTGCTGCTTCAGTTCCCATGTGTGCTCTGTTAAGATCAGCATCCTTTGTTCCCTGGGACAGCTTTTTATACGGTAGCGCTCTCAGGTTGCTAATTTGAGCAGCTGAAGTAGGGCAGCTTTGTTTGCACATCGTCATTCCAGGAAATCCTTGAATCTCCTCGTCTGTTGTGGCAGCCGGGTACATCTTGCCAAACTCTTCTCTGCCCGGTATCTTTCCTTTAATTCCAGTACGTGGAATTCAGCTTTAGCTTAGCAGCTCCAGCTCGTTCCAAAGTGAGCTGGAGCTTCTGTCATGCCTTTTCTGCAGATTTTCCCCAGATGTAAGCATCAGGTTTGTAGACTTTGGAACCCTCCTGGATACACCAACAAAAATATGTTGTATTTTCCAGTGAAACACCTCTGGTGCTGAACTCAACCCAAGTGACAGGCTCAGGAAAGTGTCTCTCGGAGTGTTGAATGCCCACAAACATGCACTTTATTTTTCTAAGGGCACCTGCCAGAACACTGATGATGCATCAAGTACAGAAATATATTTGGCATTAGACATCTCTCCAAAAATGTCTTTCTCTGTAGGTAATGGAAAATGTTTCTATTTAATGTATTCTTATAATTATTTTGTCTATACAGAGGTGTTTTTTTCTTGCAGTAACCTGGGAGTACAACAACTCTGTTGATTCTTTTCCTTCCTCTGTGGTTCATAATAATCGCATCTTCTCCAGCTCGAGGTGCCATTAGTAAGACCAAGCTTTCTGCACCAAACCCTGAGTTTTACCTCATTACTTTATGCTCCTGTTGCCGGCTCCATACTGCTTTGTGCACCTCTGCTTTAAAATCTGCTTCCATTGCGTCATGTTTCTATGAAGCCTTCCCTGAGCTAATGCTATTGCCCTCTGTTTTCATCAGCTTTGCATTTGATTCATTTCTAGTGGCTTTCAGCTCTGGTGAGGCTTTTTGCTACTTGATTTTCCTCAGGATAGCCTTTTACTCTTGGTAAAGTAGTTTCTCGGAGCCAATAAACTGAAAAATAAAATAAAATAAAAATTAAAATAATAAAGTCCCAGAACCAAAGACGGATCAAAGCTACCAAGGCCATGAGGCACTGTCTTGCCTTTGCGGCACTTTTGGTTAGTGCTTCTATAAATCTGCTTCCAGCTCTTTGGAGTTGTTTAGCATAAGGCCTCCTTCTAGCACACCGACTTGTTCCAAATAGTCCGTGCATGACCTAAAGCACGGCTTACCCAGGGAGCAGCTGTAGACAGCTGCTGGTCTTTGCTTGGGATCACAGACACCCCAGGAATCCCATGGATTTTGCAGGGAAAGCCCAGAGCTCCTTCAGCTACATTTTATGAAGTTTAGTTTTATGGATAACGAGTCCCTTTGCAAGCAGGCTGTAGCTGAGGGGTTCCTTCCTTGCGAGCTCAGGAAGTATCTCCACGCTTGGCTCACTTTTGGTGGGCAATAGCAGCTCTTTTCTTTGTGTCACTGATGTTTTTGAGGATTCAGGGAAAAATTAATCTAGGTAGTCAGCCATAGTCCCACATGGACTAAAGGAACCTGGAACTGTCACTGTATTGATTGTGGAAGGGACACAAGAATTGGGATAGAAGGCAGCGATAGATGTCAGCGCCCAAGAAAGCTCACCTGGGAGCACCTTGGTTCAGACTGGTGCGATCACCATCACTGGGCAACAAGTCAACCTGTCCTGGCTTTCATCCTCGCCTGGGTTATTAATTCCGTTGGGCTCTACGTCAAACGGAGTCTGCCGCTGTGACAGATGGGCTCTGCGTTTATACAGCTACGTGATTCCTGGGAGGGGGAGCAGGCAATCTTCAGTACCCAGCACCCCGTTGTAGTGTATGGAATAGACTCCTGGAGTATGTAAACATGCCTAGCTTTTCCTTTTCTTCCATTATTTTAGTTCTTAACATTTGCCATGAATAAGGTCATTTTCTTAGTAATAATAATAAAACCTGATGGTAGTTTTACATTGTGGGGTGATGTCTGTCCAGTTAGTCTGAGCTCTTGTCCTCATGTGTCTGGAAAATTTCTATTTATATACAACATACAGAGGCTTTTTCCAGTTTCAAGGTGGGGATTTGCTGAAGGCCTAATCTGGGTCGTAATGAAAACTGCTGGGATAGACTGACTCATTCTCCTGCTATAAACAGCTAATGTACCTAAACTTTCTTTTTTCTTTTTT